>LWCB01000707.1:0-17710 GCA_001630525.1 Coelastrella sp. M60 | reverse complement strand
CAAGCAAGCCAGCAGCATGCTTAGCGTTCTGTGGCTGTCAAGCAACAGCTAGGTGCGTCCCTTCACGTCTGCTTTACTTGAAAGGCAAGCTTTGACAAGCCCTACTTAGTGATGTTATGCACTGTGTTGCCACTTGCGTAATCCATGTTGAAGACAGCTGACAGATGGCTAGCTGTGCCTGTTGTTTCAAAGATTCGGTGTGCCTGTGACCTGCTGTATAGGCTGCAGCTTCAGCTTCTGTCGCTTGATGCCCTACCTGATCTCCTCCCAGCACTAATCTGTTTCTGTCATCCATGCCTTGCATCCTGATTTTCACATCCAGCGTTCCTGGTGCTGTGGTGACGCCTGTTACTATGCGCAGCTGCATGCACTTGATGCCTGATGCATAGCCAGTGTAGTCAGCCTGCTCAGCGGTTTCTGTGCCAGGATCTTCACCTCGGAAACCATAGAAGCCATACACCCCATAGCGGTATACAGGCACCTGGCATCCCATGGGCCAAATACCAACATGACGCTTAGCAACTTACAGCAATGGAGACTGACAGTCACCTGTGCATCCCATACTATGAGAATGGATCACTCACCAATGGTTGCTCAGGGCAAGCTGCTAGCCTCTCCACAGCAATCAACAGGTTGTGTTCCTCATCCAGCCAGGCATCTCCCTCTCTGAGCAGTGTGAATGATGCACCAGGGGGATTAGGGGGGTAGCCACCCAAGTTGCGAGGCAGGGCATCAGGGTAGCGCATGAAGGCCAAGTTGAAGTCAAGCAAACCTCGGACTGACCATTGTGGGACCCCTGTCAGAGGTACAACGTCTTGTCAAGCTGTGGATTTTGTTTTCATCATAGCTGCATTGTCAGAAGAACGCACATAATGCAAACACGTGCACGAGACCTCCAGGCTTGTCCACTTGTCATGTGCTGTTTGAAAGCACCAGACCCTGCTTTCTGCATTCTATGTTGCTCAACAAGTTGTGGTTCCGGTTACTGCTTGTCTGAAGTGACATTCAAATGACCCACCTGCTACGAAGTAACGTTTGGAGTACTCCACAGAAAGGCCCGCTACGTTGTCACGCATGTGCTCAGGCTGCAACAGGCGATCATTTGCGTACGGTCTGCTGCTGTTGCGCCCAACCCGTACATCCTGCCAGAAGGGCATTGACCTGCTGACATGCAATGTAAACGGTTGAAAACACCGGCAACAAACACTTCATGCACAGGTGAATGGCCAGCTGTCTTACTCAGCAACACTGCTTGCTGGTGCTAGCTGAACCAGTAGCCAGAGCTGCCGCTCATGAGGTCATACCAACTGGACAATGCATCAGCGACCACTTCAGAGGCAAACTGCAATATGTGCATGTCGTTGCGGCCGCATGGTTGCCAGCAAGTGAGCTTGCATGACAGCATAATGACTCCTTAACGGGCACCTGTAGCCAAGCACCAGTATCTTGCCATCTTCCAATCTGAGGCTCACACCCTTCAGCTTGCCCTTGCTCTCAGGTCGATCATAAGGCCAGAGAGTGTAGCGTCTGATAGTCTCTGTGATATTTCTAGGTCCTGACTGTGGTGCTGCAATATCCAACAACCCCAACGTGACTCTTTCGCTTGCTGGCACCCAGCCTGACATGATCCTGTTGTATAAGCTGTAATCGCCTTTACAGCAGGCCATGATGTCCAGCCGATCTGAGTATGTGTCTTGCATGACGCCAGCACCTAAGGGTGATGTAGGGGCCTGCGCATGCAGGACAGCCTGTAATGTACACCTGTACTGTACAGGTCATTGCGATGGGCAGTCACAGCTGTTGTGCACACTGGGGAAGGTGGGCAGAAATAAATTCAAGGCAGTCATCTGCTGGGCCGACCTGTGCATCAGGTCCAGCATCAAGCTTGAACAGGGTTGCATGGGGCATGCCCAGTCTGTGGCCTTCCTCATGCACCAGGTAATAATGCTGAGGGTTGCAGCGCATGACAAAGATTAGGGGTGAACCATCCGCATTGGCCCATGCTGCATTGCATACGTAAAAGCTGGCTTAACATCTTTAGCACAGCATGTCATTATCTCCAGCATACTGCCGACAGTTATGGAGACCACCACACCGGTGTGGTACAGTGAAAGAGTTCACTACATTGATACCAGTGCGGCCAACAAGCATGCAGATTGTGCAGACGTCAGAAAGTGCCGCCTGATGCGGATGGCTTATGAAAAACCTGTCACCACAGATCTTGTGAAACCAGAAACCAGGTATGTCAGGGTATTAGGGTTGTATCACTACACTAACTCACCCGTAATTCCACTGTTGATGAAGTTTGGGCGGGGGGACAGTACCTGCACAAGCAGGAAAACGTCTGCAACGACTGCATCTCTTCTGGATATCTATCTGTATGTTATCATGCCATGTGCTGACGATAGCTGACATTGCATAGTGTGCTGCAGCCGACTGATGAATCAAAGCCATGGCCAGGACATCCTCAAAACACAGACAAACAATTGGTAATGTTTGCTGGCTCAGCAATGACCATTAATGCGCACCAAGACAGTGTGAAAGTCTCTGAACATGTCATATCCAAGTCCCTGCATGTAGCGCTGAAGAGGCGCTTCACTGTAGGAGAATGCTGTATCGCCAGCTGATGCTTTCATGGGCATGTACAACACTGGCAGCACCACAGGGTCTGCCAGGAATGACAAGATGCCATATGAGTTCTCAATCATGCCTTCACTCCAGCGATCGAAGGTGCCTGTTTGTGTAACCAGCTGCTGAACACCTTCAGAGGTGCATGTATACGAACAGGTTGCTTTCCTGCAAAGAGGTGGAAGACATGTGCTCAGTGCACCGTGGCTCAGAGTTGAAACAGGGGCTGTTCAGTAATGAAAGAGAGGGATTGGGCTAGTTACTGCCTGTTGCTTTGTTAAGTGCGATGCTTGGCTGGTTTCAGATGTTCCTCACCCTGAACCTGGATCTCTCCTTCCATAGGGTGTGTTGGCAACCCATGGGGACCAATGTGTGACGCATGATGGCAGCTCATTGGATGCTATCTTCTCATCTGCCGCCCAGTTGAAACCCTGAGGTACAATGGCAACTCGCTTGGCATGACCCTGATTACTGTCTGCATTAATCATGCCTGTCACAGAGACACCATAGATCTCTGGTGATCCTGGGCCAGCTAGAAAGGTGTCAGGGCAGGTCAACATGGTCACAGGACCTGCAGGACAACACAACAAGTTATCGGATTCCTTGCTAGCCATCCACAGGGCAGCATTTTCTTCTCACGCACAGTCTCAATATGTCATGGCGTGTTGGCAGGCAGACAGAAGATCCTAAGGAGGAGAGGAGAGGAGACAGCAGCAGCAGTGCTTGCAGCATTGAGGTGCCAAGTGAACCCCACTGTTCACTGTGCAGCCTGCTGACACACGCTGAACACCACACAGCAAGATCACCTGCATTGACCGGTGCCAGGATGCCAAAGTCAAAGAGTCTCTCAGCCTCCATGTCTTCTGGGCCTGCCAGATACTGTGAATCCCAACCTACGGCTGTGGCAGTGCTGTTGATCCAAGACGGTCTGAAGTTGAATGGATCTATTGGCCGTCTGCAGCAGCAACATGAATGGCTGTACCTGAGCACCTGTAGTTGTGCACACGCAGTTGTACTCCTACAGCGATAGCTCCAGCAGTTGCAGGCAACATCGTTGTCAAGCTGGTAGCAAAAGCACCACTGAGTGCATCCTAAAATAGGCTGCCCAAGATGTTCTGAAGCTATCTTCAGGCATGCTTGTACAGCCAAACAGTCACTCACCCCAGCTGCTGTGCAATAATGTTGGCTGTCGTCCTGCAGCATGGTGCTCTTGCATCCGTATCTCCAATTTTGCGTACAAACAGTTCAAAGTCTCTGTAGGCCCAGCCACCAATCATGTCACTGGCTTGGGCACGTACAATGTACCTAGCAGAGAGAACATGCAGAGTGCCCTTGGTCTAACAACACCACAGGACAGGGCTGCAACAATCTTTATGGAGACTATCCTTGCTCTGTCAAGGGCTGGCAACAGGTTGATCACACATGCCACAAGGAGCAATGCTTCAAGGCGTAATGGGGGCTGCCTACCTTCCTGCTCTGGGGTAGGTGACATTCATATCGACCTGGACTGCACTGGTTGTGGAATACGACTCAGAAACAACATCACCACAGCTGCTTTGTGCACAGGCACTGCATGCATGAACAGCAGGGAAAGACGTTAGTTCAGCACATTGAGGTTTACCAGGCAAACCTAGGGCCACATGTGTCCATATGGTGGCAAGTGTACCTGTCATACCTGGGAGCAACACCATAGAAAGTTAGCCGCAGCTTGAGGCCCAGCTTGCTTGAGCTAGAAGTTGCAGTGACAGCAATGGTCACTGGCTTGCCCACTATGAGGTTTGCAAGCCTGCTGTTGGCATCAAGGGTGATGATTGGAGGAGCTGTGACTGCAACACTGTATGTGAAAAAATCAGTTGGGGTAGATGCATCCCCTGCTGCTGCCACCATATCAATGGCCACCGGTGCGACCCAGACGCTTTCAATCCAAGGGTTTGCAGCTGCGCCGCTTCTCTCACCCAGAGTGATGTATTGAAGCTTGAGCTCAACCGCTGCAGGACTGGGCAGGGACAACCAGCCTCCTGTGCTCGGGCTGAAGCCAACAACCTGCAACCAAGTCAGCACACGACCACTGACAGGGTGCTACTGTAAGATTGTCTAGGACAACCCTCAAGAAAACAATTGCTGCGGTCCAAGGATACTGCACACTGCCCTGAGGCGCCAATACCTACTCAGCACGCCAGGACTTACTCTTTCAGCAGCTGGGCAGCTAAAGTCATAGCACAATCGAAATCTTGTCGCAGTGACTGCCAGAGATATTGTAGTGTTGGCAGGGCCCGCTGGATAAGTTGCTTGATAGGGTGCAGAGAGGCCGCTGCTGAAGGACAGCACAACAGTACCTACACAATTGCACAGATGCATACCTTGCTACCAGGATACCCTGCAGTAAGGCACGTGTTCACGTGGTATTGCTAGTTGACTGACCTTGGCGTCTGTTCATAGACACGGATAGGCCAGCTGCTGTGAACAGTACCCCAGACGTTTGCTGAGTTCTCTGTTGTTCTGGAAGTGAGATGGTGACAGCCACCGTAAAGTCTCCAGGCGGTAGAGCCAAACAATCAATCAACATGTGCAATACATGTTGAGAGTCGCATGGCAATGTGGGATCAGCAGCACTGTTACTCCTCTGCTGCACCAATTGGACCCCCTGCTGCAAGAAATTTGTCGCCCAAGCGGTAGGCTCAGACGCCGCAAACAGCAACTTGATCTGGACAAGCAAACTCGCAAACCAAAACAGGTGTGTGACATTGTACATTTTCACCCGTGGCTGTGCACAGGGACGTTATTTTGGATGACCATCTCTCTACATTGCGATGTTCATCGTGGTGCACTCGAGATCGACTTGTAACTACATTAAACATCTAAGATGAGGATGCCCAAGAACTCTCCGTGCAAGCTTCATGCATGTCAGGACACCGCTACATGACACAGTTTGACTTTATGCTTGGCAGCTGTCCGTAATTGGCAGCTTCTACATTCTTGCTTGTATCACTCGCTGACCACCAAGAGCATCCTGTAATAATTGTCACAAAGTTTCTAGGACGCACCATTTGCTGAGCTGACTGCAGGAGCAATAGAGCAGGGTACTGGCTGCCTGCTGTTTATGCTGTATCTAGACTCACATTCAGATGTTTCTTGACTGCCATCTGTTGTAACAACTATAGCAGGCCTGCTCGACTTAATCGGTGACTGCTGACACATCTTGACCTACAGGAGCCAGTCCTCAGCGATGTTGGCAGCAATACTGCTCAGCAAACCGCCCAGTCACTAGGCATGCAGTCACTTCAACCAGTCACAGCAGTAAACTCAGCAACCTGACTCCTTTGCATCTCTCAACCACTACCTGCCTTCCTTGCTTAGCTCAAGCAGGGCGTCTGCCCGAAGGCGTGGTTGCTGCTTGGCCACTGGCACTACCTGCAGGCTGCTCATCAAACCAACAAACAAGCAAGCAAGCCCGCTCCGGCCATATCATGATGATCATCTGAAGGTGGGCTGGACCAGGTGTCACACTTGCTGAGGCTGCCGGTCAACGAGTCGTCGCAGCTGCTGACCATGCTACATAGGACACCTTCAAAATCTCAGACGCGTTGCTAGGCACGGGAACAGCACTCAACTAATGAGGCAGCCTGTTGACTTCGAATGCATACGTATACAGGGCCCTTCACTCCTCACCGGTCGCTTGGTTGCCATTTTGTTGATCAAGTCATGATTGGCAGTGTGTGCATATGTGAAAGGAAGTAGATCTGGCTCAAATCTGGCTCGTGCTGCAGAGCTCTCGAGACAATGCAATGCCCCTTAGCAGCAGCTATTGCCTGTCAATATCAGCCAGCATTACATTCATTTTGCTGCATGAGCCAAATCTCCTTTCACAATGCAATGCTGTTCATGAAGACAAGCTATTGCTGCTCCTAAGCACATGCAATTGCGCATAATCATCCACAGCAGTACTGGGTGCATATATAAAAAGAGGCATGGTTTGAAGGACAAGGGGGAAGCAATGTAAGTGCCGTACGTGCAGTAGATGACCACATCTACCAGCACCACCATCATGCGGTCACCATGCTTCACGCCAGGCATGTGCACCAAAGGAGCTTGCTGATATGAGGCTCTGATGTTGAAAGCATCCTGGACAACTGTTCCATACAGGAACAGCATCACTAACAGCTGCAGAAAGCATGTCAGCACAACCGCTCGCACGACTCCAGGCTGATATCGCCTGCTCATGTAGGAAGGTATGTCATTATTGACATACATGTACAGTGATAAACATAGCATCAAATACACCGAAGCCGCTGTAGTGAAGGACACACTGCAGCGTAGCCAAATGCAGGTTTGAGCTTATGCCTCAAGAAGCCCACAGATGCATGTTGCTCACAATGACACATACAAAGCTAGGATGCAAGACCACATAGTGGCATGCAGGCAAGTCTACCATCCAGAGCCAATTGCCTGAAAGCACAGCACAGTGCATAAGCATCATCCGCGATAAGTTGACAGGATGTAATACATAACCTGCGACTATACTTTAACGAGCAACAAAGGTCGATATCCTGGTGAGCAATGACAAAGTATGGGGATGTATCCACTTGAGACCGCTGTGGCGGTTCAACAAACACATGTTCTGAGAACTCCTTGGGAATGTCGCACACCACCCATGCAATACCCCATGCGCTGCGCAATCTGCATCATAAGCCTGTGTATCTTGCCACCAGGCACCTGTACATACAGCATATACATAACGCATATGAACCTGCGCATAACTGCATGCAGTTTTATTGCCATGTGCTGCTAGACATGCTGCAATGACACACGACAGCTGCACCAGTACCATCCTGCACGATACAGTGACTACTTCAACCAGTGGCAGTAACAGTGATCAATGGGGCATAACAATCAAACTGATCAAGACATGGTTGGTCATTGCGTGGCAGGCAGGTTGCCGGGCAGCATGAGCGCTGCAGCAACAGCCGGGTCCAGTGACGAAGTATCCATGACATGTAACATAGGTTGATCTGCTGGCTCCACAACCACTGTCTGTATTCCATCCCTTTCTACTGGCATATCGTGAACACCTGCTACAGAAAGACCAGTAGAGGTGGCAGCCACTGTCAGTTCTCCTACAGCATTGAAGGCTGGCAATGTGGGGCTGCCACCTCTCTGTGCATCCTGCAACGATGTTGGCAACCCAGGAATACCCACAACCTGCTGGCTAGGCATAGCAGCACCTGCAGCAGAACCAGCACCTAGCAGGTTACCTGCTGCATCATACCCATGAAGCCCCTGACCTATGGCCCCTGCGCTCGCAGGCTGCTGCTGACCACCAAACAGCATGTCCCACAAGTCGTCCTTGTTCACGTCGTCTGTCAGCATCAGCTCCGTACTGTTCATGCTGTGCAGATTCTGCAGGAACTCATTCATCCCCATGTCGAGGTCCTGTCCTGGGCTGTCCACCTTGGGATGGTTGTCAACATGCGTGACCGGCATGGTCCCATACGCATGAGCATTGGCAGCCGCTGCAGTGGGTGACTCAACCATTACCTCAGCAACAGCTGGCACTGCTGCTGTTTGTCCTTGCATGGTGGTGGTAGTGCCTGAAGGGGCGACAGTCGTCGTTGCTCCTGCACTTCCTGTTACTCGCTGCCTGGCTTGGGGTGCAGTACCAAGTAAAGTTGGTGTCATGTTGGGCACCTCTGTTACAATTGCGGTCTGTTGGTAAGCAGGGCTGTCGCTGCCTGCCTGTCCTTGCCCTTCCATTTGCTCATAAGCCATACCACCAAATGGAGTCACACCTGCCTGCTGTGCTGCTGAATCCACCGCTGTGTGGACAGTGGCTGCATCAACTAGATTCCCACCATGCGGCCCTGCAACAGTTGCAAGCAACGAGCTTGTCTCGAAGCAAAAGTTTCTGCACATGCGTTCATCTTCAAGATGACCGTCCACAGCAAGGCGCAGGGAGCCAAGGCACAAGTGACATCTCTGGCACTCACCCACGGTAGGATCACCTGCCAGCACAGAGTGACCTGGCTGCTCCTGTATCATCACCGAAGGCCCAGCAATCCCCTGCACAACAGTAACACAACAGTATGAGGACCAGACCAACTGCAAGCAACGAAGCCAACATACGTGAAATAACCAGCAGGGACCATGCTCAGTTGCCGCTCTTTGGCACAGGGTTGGACTTGTGTTGCATACCAGGCACCTTGACTGTCCATGTGTACTAAAGGCGCACTACTAACGCTCTGCAACAGTAACCATCCGTTGGAACCACAAGTCTCACTTCTCCTTGTGCGACTTGTTGCTGACTTGCAGCAGGTGGATCAGAAATGTGGCTGCGCTCCAGGCGCAGTGTTGCAGCTTGGATGCTGGCTAGATCTTGTGAAGCTGACGCAGAGATGTATACTACAGGAGTGTATGAAACAAGCGCAGTACCAAACAGAACAGCAGGAATGAGCCCGTGTAGGCACCGCAAGCAAATGCTGTGAGCAAAGAATGTTTGCTGCTGCTGCATTGGGCATGATGAATGCCCATCAGCCCACCTGACCCAGCTGCAGGCTGTTAAACTCATCCTCAAAACTAGCTGGCATGTTTCCTGCTGGCATTGCTTCAGTCAGGCTACGCAGGAAGCTGTCTGGGAAATCACCATTGTTTGGTGGCATGTACTGAATGATTTGCGAATGGTTTTGCTCAGGAGGTACAGCATCAAAGGACTCATCTCCAGAATCGTCTCCTCCACGTCCACGCCGCTTTTTCCGTGCTGCCAGCAAAACATGCATTGCAGCAACCACCAAAGTTTGTTCAGTTGGATCTAAAACCATTGCTGTCAATGCAGCCAACAGCAGCTAGGATGCTGTTACATGACAGAATAAGCACAAGCTGCAGCTGGATCTGGGGCTCGCTTCAGCCAACTCAGCAG
Source organism: Coelastrella sp. M60 (assembly GCA_001630525.1). Taxonomy (NCBI): domain Eukaryota; kingdom Viridiplantae; phylum Chlorophyta; class Chlorophyceae; order Sphaeropleales; family Scenedesmaceae; genus Coelastrella; species Coelastrella sp. M60. The sequence goes on along the minus strand of LWCB01000707.1, from coordinate 8,172 downwards.
ATAGACTGAATGAGTCTTTGCCACCAGCTATATGAGACTGTTATCACACAGTAACAGGGTGTACACAAACATCTCACACCCTGCTGCTTGCTGCAGCAACAGTTTGAGGGTACCCTGCTTAGACTCACATGAATGCTTGTTGCCTATGCGCTGCAAGCCTGTGCTTTGTGCCACTGACACCATTTGCTGCAACACTGTGGGGTTCTGGGCTACCCGTGCCAGGAAACCAATGATGGTATTCTGACGGTCTTCTGTGGTTTCCAAGCGATCCTGCATCTCGCGCAGCCGTTGGTCTGTAGCCTACAGGCAGTACATAGCAGCACATGTTATGAACTGTCACCCGCCAGCCTAAGAGCCGTGTCAATATGATGAGGTAACAAAGCAGCTTGGTTACAATAACATAGCAGCTCAGCATGCGAACAGGATGCACAACTGAGCTGTGTGGGGGCAACTTTACTCACCTGCTGCTGCTGCCGCAAGCGAACTAGCTCCAACATCAAGACATTCTTATCTCTTTTCAATGTTTCAATCTCATCATGTACACCTCCATAGAGACCCAGCTGCATATAGATGAAACAAAGATTGCTCTGAGGTTGGTGTCAGGAATCTGTGATCTAGCCCGAAACAGCCAGATGACATTGTACCAGTAACCATTGTTTGAGGGCATATCTTCATTCACCCCACTGCACTGTGACATCAGCACCAAGTGTAACGACCACCAACCATCCGTGGCTCACCTCAATGGCAGTCTGCCCAGCTGGAGTGAGTGCATGGTGCTGCACAGTGTTGGAGGGCTTTCTGCGATGAATATCTTTAAGCAGATCCCGGCGACCTCTCAAGAAGTGGTCGTTTGCAAACTCCCACCGGTCAGGGTCTACTTTGCGGAAGCCCTGCAGAACATTGCAAGCTGTGCTGATGATGCCCTTGCGACAGCTGAGTTGCTGAAATTGGATTCTGAGAGACACTCAACTGGCATAAGCAGACACTCCTGTTGCAGACTGCAGCAGTCAACCACTGACGTTTGCTAATTTGTATAAAGGGTTGAATTTGAGGATATGCATGAGAAAAATACCTCAGTACTGTGCTATTGCAGGCATTGCAGCCCTAGGCAGCAGCTACACAACAGTGCAAGTGCTCACATAGGTGTTGAGTTGGCGCACAAAGCTCGAGAAGTTGTTGTGCTTGAAGTGTTGTGGCAGCAGGTCGCGACTGAAATCAGGGGGCTTCCATACAATGAAGCTGCAATGAAAACAGCAAGATGTAAACAACAGGCAGGAAGTGCGAGTGTCCTTCTGCACCAGCATGGAAAATGCATGCATGGCTGTCTCAACAGTTTGCTGTGCAAACTCGCTGCTAGCATGCCTCACCTGCGTCCGTCTGGTGCCCACGAGATAACTGCATCAGTTGTAGGGTCTTCTACCAGATCATATCTACACCATGAGGCGGAACCAGTTCAGAGTGATGCACACAGATGTACTTACACTGCTGCAGTCCGACAAGCAGCCAGATGCTCACGTCTTTGTCAAAAACGGCGGGGGTTGGTTTGCGCTGCTACTACCTTCACCAACACTGGCTTGCCGCCTGCTCATTACAGCGTGTGCAACTAGCACACCGTACAGGACGTTTCCCACTTATAGCGTTGTGTATGGAAGGCCTAGTGCTCTGATCACAGAATCATCAGTTTTGCGGTCACAAAATGTACTGTAGATCACTTCTGCACGTGCTGGACTAGGTCACTGATTAGCACAGGACGGGCGTGCGTTGCATAGAGTGCAGTCGTCAACAGGACAAACCCAATCGTTTATACGGCTTACCGCATCACGGATTACTGCTTGAGACTCTCCGTGATGCAGGGTGTAACAAGCCTTGCCTTGTCAGAGTGAGACTCTGCCGCATTACTGTTTAAAACCCGCACAGGTGTCTTGCCATCTGCAAGTGCAGCTGGTTTGCTTGATAAAACGTCCCACTCACAGCGCTACCCTGCTGCCTTTGGTGCCTCGTCTAAATCAATGAAGAGACCTGATAGTGTGCACAGCTGCTGTGGACAAGTCAGATTGTGAGCCCCGCCCCACCCCCCATTTTTCTGCCACAGTTCTCTGTGGGAGCGCATCTATGATTCATCAACTTGCAAGATCCGGTATGCTGTTATCGTGGTCAGTGGCAAGAGCTGGCTTGGCGCCAGCTACTATGCAACAGTTATCTGCGATGGCGACACAGTGTTCAAGTACTGCTCCTGCGCCATGTGGCGAGTATGACAGGAGAACTTTCAAAGGAAAGGTGAGTTGATGCTGAACTCCTTACACTGTTCTATAAACCAGCGTCAAAAATGGGTACCAAGTGGGTTGCTTTGGTGTGCAGAGGTTTGCAGGAACCTATGGCTTGAGCAGGAGGAGGGGCACTAGAAAGCCTCAACACAAGACACCAAGCTGGCACGTGCCACCTCCAGCATGGCGATCACCAGGTGTTCCACCCTACCTATTGCAGCAGTATGACATGATGCCCACCCAGCAAGCAGCAGCAGGTAGCAGTAACAGCAGTTCTCAGTCTCTGGTTGCACAGCCACAAGCAGACTAACACAGTAGGTAGACTGGGATACGAGTATGGGTGGCATCTGGGTGTAAGATGCATGTTCAGTATAATGTTCCACATTTTGAGGGCTTTGAAGGCCTTTGCTTGGTGTAGTTGCATGCTCTGTGCACTCAGCTTTGGCTGCTTGCTAGTTGATCTATCTTGAGGATCAATGGATTAAAACATTCAACATATTAGCATGTCCACTCACAAGTCACCTACTTCTAGTACCCAACCTGGGCCATGATGATTCGGTATAGCTCGCTCTGATTTTATTCTTGGACCTATAAAATGCCTGATCACTTCTAGTACCTGACCTTGGGCCTAGTACTAAGTCACGCATGTCCTAGTAGGACGTGCCATGTTTGGGGATGATATATGATATGGTGAAAAGAAGGCAGCCAGGATGTCGTAGGCGATATGATTTTGTTGCAGGGTCACAATTGGTCTTGCTCAGGGGGTCACCATCTTGAGGTGAAAGCCTTTGGATGCATGTGTGCTCGCCACGGCCCCTGATGTGTTGCTAGGTGTTAATTTCAGCCTGAATCGTTTACATCGCGCTGTAACATGTGAGCAAAAAGGCAACATCATCCACTTGATGAAGCAAGACACGATATCATATATGAGTCATGAACATCAGTTGTCCAAAGATTGCACTCTCCCATCAGAGTCCATCAGAGTCTCACTACTAGTAGCTGATGCTGACACACTGTACAGCACATGTGCTCATGGGTTTGCACCTTCCACCGTTGGCATGGGTTGCAGTGACCCTCTAAGAGTGATGTCATTATCACACTGTCATAATGAGCATCAGCAAGCAATGTACTGAGTAACAGTTACCGGCCATGAGGTCCCTGGCAATGGATACTAAAATACAATCAATACTTGTGACTCACTCGGAACTGCAAAAGTCACCTGAGTCAGGTGCATAGAATTCCAGGTTGCCAGCAACCGTCATGAACACTTCAGGTAGAAGGCTGATGAGTTCATACAGTGGCGGCCCCAGTGCCCCACATAAGTCAATGAGCTGTACAGGAATCCTGTTTGTTGCATGGCCAATTCGTTGACATCGGGGCAGCTACTCGGGTGGACAAAGTTGGGGTAGCTGAATTGCAATCAGACCACAGAGCAGTAAAACCAGCACCAACCCGACTAAACCACATACTTGCAGTGACGCTGCAAGAGCTGGCCGCAACAGCCGCTGTTGAACAGCGTATGGTGCAAGTGCGTATAACGTAGTGACCAAACCTGTGGTACAACAACCTTGATTGCAACGTAGTGACCAACCGTGCCATACAACTTGAACAACCCTCAGTAAGAATGGCCCTGCTCTGCAACCAAGGTGACGGTCACCTAGCTGCTCCTGAGACGCCAGTGCCCAATGGCTTGCAACCAGCGCCTCAAGTTCTCAAGTCTAGTCTGCAGGCCAGCCGCCAGTCTCTGCACCTGCTGCCCAGGACTCCTAGCTCGCCGCAGCTCCATGTCTCTGCTGTAGCATGCTGCAGTGAGTGTAAAGACAGCAGGGTGTATCCAGCCTGGGTTGTGTTGGTGCTCATGTCCCTCCCAGTCTATTGCCCAGCCACCAGTGTTATGGGAGTCACTCCTGCGAATGTGCCGCATCCAGCTGTCATGGCAGGAGGTTTCAGCTATACTGTATACACTGCCACCATCTGAGCAATGCCTATGCCAGTGTCACAGTGCTACTGCACCATTCCAGGCCCGTACCTGCACTTGACAGTCTGTTCAAGTCATGCAGGCCAAGCATGTGCTTGCTGCTGCTGTGGATGCTGCAAGAGTCATCTGTTCATATGACAATATAATCCCCTGTTGAACAGCAGTTCAGTAGCCCAGCAGCACCATCACATGTGGTGGATACCTGGGAGGGAAGAGCCAAGTGCTGCTTGGTGGCATCCAGCGTCTCTGTAGGCGAGCCAGCACCCGGCTGGCACCCTTAGAGGGCAGGTAGAAGTACAAGTGGTGAACGCCTGGCTCAAAGAAAAAGACGTAAGAGATCAGCAGACAACTCGTACATGATAATGCTTGGGTGCCCGCCCCTCACTAGCTCTACAGTGTACTGTCAAGCAGAGGATGTACACATTGAAAAGTGTTACAAGTCCTCAACAACTCTTGGTCCCAGACTGCTGGGGAGATGATGATGGGCATTATGGACTGCACTCAACAACTTCAGTACCTGGTGTGTAAAACCGATAAAGAACCGCCATAAGTCGCCCAGTCATTGGCTCCATGACAATGTCATCAAGCACAGCCGCTACAAATGTGCCATTCACATACACCTAGCAGCAATTGTATAACACACAGTGACGTTAGTCAGCACTTTACAGACAGCATGCAGAGTCCATGCGATGCGCATCTGAAAGCTTATGTCACCATATTAGGGAAGATGTGAGGTGCAGCTTGCTGGGTGAGATCAGAGTCCAGGAAAGCAGCAACCACCATGATTGGACTTCCAGCTGGCACCCCGGGCAGCGAGGGTGAAACCATCAACCTTGTACTTCCACTTACAGTGCACCGAGTGATATACACTACCTTACAGGGTTTTCTGCCTTGTGTATCATCTCTGATGGCGACTGCTGTTACCCTCCTTGTGTCATCTGTCATCTCCAGCACCAGCACACCTTCACTGCTGTCATCAAAACACCACTCAGCAGCACACCAGTCACTGCTGGGAGTCCGCAGCCAGCGCCATGTGCGACGAGAACGGCCACTTGCGCTCTGCTGCCGCTCATGCTGTTTCTGCTCCTGCTGCTCCTGCTGCTCCTGCTGCTGCTGCTGCTGCTGCTGCTGTTGCTGCTGCCCCAGCTCTTGGTTGTTCTGCTGACATGCTCCTGCTACAGACAATGCAGGTAGTGTTCCTGCACTGGGCCTTCCTTTGCCTCCCGGCTTTTTGGGGCTCCTAGAAGACATGCACTGATGCTGGCATGCAGCAGTTGCTGCAAAGCTCAGTCCTGAGCAACTTTCCTCCCAGGCTGCTCTTGCCAAACTGCCGCCAAGAGAACCAAGCCCATCCCCGGCCGTTGATGGGTGATTTCTGCTTTTATCAGCACCAGACAGCACATCATCGCATTCTGAAACTGGGCTGTGGACTTCTGTATCTCTCTTGCCATCCCATGGCAGCAGCAGTGTGCTTGTATTGGCAGGTTGTGCTGTCCCAGCCTGCTCTGCTGTTGTTGGTGCCCAGTCATAGTAGCCACGCAAGGGATGCCGCTCGTGCAGCAACTCCCTCCATACTGCTTCACTGATCTCATCATCACTTGCTGCGGCATCTGCAGCATGATGAAGGCCTGTACTGCTGCTTTGCTCATCAACTGGTTCTGCGTCTTGTGCTACAAAACCCAGTGTGAGGGTACCAACCTGTTGACCTACTGATTGTCGCTGATGCTGCATCTCACCAAGATGTGCATTGCTTGTTGCTGCTGTGGTTTCTGCAAATGCAGGACTGGATACTGCTGCAGAGAGCAATGCAGCTGGCGCATGCAGTCTGTTGCTGGCTGTCAACTCCTTTGCTGAGTGGGCAAGATCACCTGCATACCAGGTGGTCAAACGTCAGCACGATTGTTGGCTGCCATGCTACATGCACAGCATCACATACCACAAGCAACAAAGTCTGAATAATATGTCAAAGACAAAGGCTGCAACCAGCTTTGGCATTTGTTATTGGCCTGCTGCTTGCGGGTGAGCAGTACAATCACAGTTGACATACATGACATGGTTCTCAATGCTGCCACCCACCCTGCAGTTTGAGCTGCTCCTGCAGCCTCACCACACCCAGCAGAGCTCTGCCATGCACCAGGTGTAACAGATCAGTAGTGAGTGAGGGATCAGCACGCTCATCAGCTTCAAATGCAGCAGGCAGCTGACCTGCAGTGACGTCCAACCTGGTCGCAGCACAGGAAGCTCCTGTCAGCATCTTTTGCGACTACTTGACTTGCTCCCAAGGACATGGCTGCATGGTAATGACAGACTGCTACCGCTACTGCTACATCGCATGACAGACTGCTATTGCTACAGCTACTGCTGCATTGGTAGCCAGCCTGGAGGACATGTAGTGGCACATGCAGCCACCTGTTCATCAACATACTCTGGGCCAAGAAAGGCCTTCACCAGGGCGGCATGTAGGTCCTGTTCCAGCTCCTTACGATGTCTTGCCAGAGCAGTCATGACAGACCAGCGGAGCTGACCACCAGCTCTGACAACCTCAGATGCTGCAGGGCCTTGAGCTGCCCAATCAGCTAGCCCATAGCGCCAGCCTGAGAACCCTACAAGAGCAATCGCGCTTGTTTGTAGTAGTTGCTATTGCTGCTGTAGGAGTAGTTTCAGGGCAGGATGCTGATGTAACCAACCTCATTATTTTGTTTGAATATAGACGCAATAGCAATGCAGATTGATGCCGTTTGAGATGCAAGGAAGTACCGATGTGGCTTTGTGGGGAGGCTGCACCTTCAGCATTGTTGTTAGTGGCACTGACTGGTGTAGCTGCAGCTGCAGCACGCCTTAGTATGTCTGGAAGCCGTTGATCGTGGCTCGTGTCATACAGCTGCCGCTGTTTAGGATCAGAAAGAATCTCATAGGCAGTGACAAGCTGCAGAAACGCTTCGCCATGCGCAGCAGACCACTGAGAGTTCAGGTCTGGGTGTAACTCCTTGGCCCTCTGCACACAAGAAAAAGCTCAAGCAGCAATACATAATCATATGAAGAAGTATGAAATGTATGTGGACCTACATAGTAACATTGACCGAAGGTGAATGATATCCCTCAAAGGCCAAGGTTGCTACTGGGCCAGCCTGACAAAGGCCTTGGCACCAGCCAACTGTGCAAAAGCATTCCAGAGAAAACAACTGCAGACATCCGCAAGGAGCTTCTTGCCTGACGAAATGCCGTCTTGATTTGCTCTGCTGAAGCACCAGCATCCACCCCAAGCACCTCATAGTAGCTGATGCTTGCACTGCTAGCAGCAGTGCTAAATGCTTGAAAGAGACAACCCAGAGTCTGGCTGAGAGCGTTGACAGATTTATGCCTTCTCAGCATGCTTGACCGACCTGTCAGCTATGACGCCAACCTGCGCCTTGCAGTTACCGTTCACATGTGAATGTCCACCCACAAAACAGCTTTGAAGATTACTCTAGCAATGACACGGGTATATTGCCTACAAGTACATAAGCTTACAGGCCAGATACTAAAAAGTTTTAGGATCGAAGAGGGCTGATAACACAGTTGGCAGCGTTTAGTCAGCCCAGCCCGTTACGTCGTCTGCTGGCGTTCCGCTGCCTGCCTGTACAAAGTGTGATACTGTTTTTTCACGTCAACATATTTTGTAGTGCCACGAGTATAGTTAAGAAGTATCTGACGTTTCTGAGAGGTAGAAAGCGCGTTGTGGCAACTGAGTGCAGCACGTTGTTTACCAACGAGTTCTTGCTGCCAGTCGCACTATGAGTGATCCTAATAAGACAGGAAAGAAAGATTTGCCACAGAGAACTACACGTGGCAAGCGTCTCCGAGCTCAGCTTGAAGAAGAGGACGAAGCAGATGCAGAGTTCTGGAACCAAGAGTTTTTCGCCGAGGACGCAAGGGATGATGACTACATCT
>LWCB01000703.1:0-11266 GCA_001630525.1 Coelastrella sp. M60 | reverse complement strand
CCGATGGTGCTGCGCGCCACCCTCGGCGCCGACGGCGTAGCCGCGCCGAGGGGGGGGGTGGGGCTGCCGCACGTCGACTGGGTGAAGCTCAGCCTCGACGGGCTCGCGCCGGTCGGGGCCGGCCGCTTCGTCGTGCACGGCGCCCACGACCGCGGCCGGCTACCCGCCGGGGCGGTGGGGCTCGAGATCGAGGCGAACCAGGCCTTCGGCACCGGCCATCACCCGACGACCTGGGGCTGCCTCGTGGCGCTGTCGCGCGAGCTCCGCCGCCGGCGCTTCCGCTCGGTGCTCGACCTCGGCACCGGCTCGGGCGTGCTCGCCATCGGCTACGCCCGCCTCACGGGCCGCACCGTGCTCGCGAGCGACATCGACCCGGTCTCGGTGCGCATCGCGGCGGAGAACGCGGCGCTCAACGGTGTCGGGCGGCTCGTGAAGAGCGTCACGGCCGAAGGGTTCCGCCATCCCGCGCTCGCGACCGGCCGGTTCGACCTCGTGCTCGCGAACATCCTCGCGGGGCCGCTGCGGGCGCTCGCGCCGGCGGTGGCGATGCGGACGCGGCCGGGCGCCGTGGTGATCCTCTCGGGGCTTCTCGCGCACCAGGCCGCGGCGGTCGACGCGGCCTATCGGGCGAGCGGCTTCCGCCGCCGCGCCGCGTTCCTGCGCGAGGGCTGGGCGACGCTGGTGCTCGAGAAGCCGGGCGGGAGCCGGGCCGGCCGCCGGGCTTGACCGGGGCCGGCATCGCCGGTCCTACTGGCGCCGGCCCGACCGGCGATCGCGCGCCGGACGCCGCGCTGCGCCCCGCCGGCGCAGTTCCCGCCGTCCGGCGATCATTCTCCATCCTCCGAGAGACGTGCATGTTCCAGAGCTTCGACCAGTCCGCCGATCCGACCCACGGGCCCGCGCGGCTGGCGCTGTTGCGCGGGGAACTCCGGCGGCGCGGGCTCGACGGCTTCCTCGTGCCGCTCGCCGACGAGCATCAGGGCGAATACATCCCGCCGTCGGCGCAGCGGCTCGCCTGGCTCACCGGCTTTGCCGGCTCCGCCGGCCTCGCCGTGGTCCTCGCCGACGCGGCGGCGATCTTCGTCGACGGGCGCTATACGCTGCAGGTGCGCGAGCAGGTCGACACCACGGTGTTCACGCCGAAGCACCTCGTCGAGGAGCCGGCGCCGAAGTGGCTGGCGGCGACGGTCCGGTCCGGGGCGCGGATCGGCTACGATCCCTGGCTGCACACGCTCGCCGAGGTGCGGCGGCTCAGGACCGCGCTCGAGGGCGCCGGGGCCGAACTCGTCGCCGTCGACGGCAATCCCGTCGACGCGGTCTGGACCGACCGGCCGGCGCCGCCGCTCGCGGCGGTGTCGCTCTACAACGAATCGCTCGCGGGCGAGGGGCGGGCGGAGAAGATCGCCCGCATCGGCGCGGCGATCGCGGCCGCCAAGGCCGACGACGCCGTGCTGACGCAGCCCGATTCGATCGCCTGGGTGTTCAACATCCGCGGCGCCGACGTGCCGCACACGCCGCTGCCGCTGAGTTTCGCCATCCTGTCGGCCGACCGCCGTCCGCGGCTCTTCATCGACGGCCGCAAGCTCTCGAACGCCGTGCGCTCGGCACTCGAGGAAGTGACCGACGTCGCCGAGCCTTCCGCCTTCGAGGCGGCCCTCGGCGGCTTCGGCGCCGGCCGGCGCGTGCTGGTCGACGCCAAGCTCGCCGCCGACCGCATCGCGGCGCTGGTGACGGCGGGCGGCGCGAGCCTCGTCGAGGGCGACGACCCGGTGGTGCTGCCGAAGGCGCAGAAGAACGCCGCCGAGCTCGCCGGTGCCCGCGCGGCGCACCGGCGCGACGGCGCGGCGATGGTGCGCTTCCTCGCCTGGCTCGACGCCGAGGCGCCGAAGGGCGGGCTCGACGAGGTCGCCGCCGCGAAGGCGCTGGAAGCGTTCCGCGCCGAGGGCGGGGCGCTCAAGGAAGTCTCCTTCGACACCATCTCGGGGGCCGGGCCGCATGCCGCGATCCCGCACTACCGCGTCTCCACCGCCTCGAGCCTGCCGCTCGAGCGCGGCGCGATCTTCCTGATCGATTCGGGCGGGCAGTACATCGACGGCACCACCGACGTCACCCGCACGGTGATCGTCGGCGCCCCCACCGCCGAGATGCGCGACCGCAACACGCGGGTGCTGAAGGGCATGATCGCGATTTCGCGCGCCCGCTTCCCGAAGGGCACCAGCGGCGCGCACCTCGACGTGCTGGCGCGGCAGGCGCTGTGGAGCGCCGGCCTCGACTTCGACCACGGCACCGGCCACGGCGTCGGCGCCTACCTCTCGGTGCACGAGGGGCCGCAGCGCATCTCGAAGACCGGCCACGTCGAACTGCTGCCGGGGATGATCCTCTCGAACGAGCCGGGCTTCTACAAGGCCGGCGCCTGGGGCATCCGCATCGAGAACCTCGTCGTCGTCACCCCGGCGCAGGAGATCGCCGGCGGCGAGCGGCCGATGCACGGCTTCGAGACGCTGACGCTGGTGCCGATCGACCGGCGGCTGATCGAGCCGGCGCTGCTCGCGCCCGAGGAACTCGCCTGGCTCGACGCCTACCACGCGCGGGTGCGCGCCGAGATCGGGCCGCTGATCCGCGATGCCGAGACCGCGGCGTGGCTCGACGCGGCGACGGCACCGCTCGCCGCGGGCTGACGGTCGCCATCAGCCGTGAGGCCGGAAGGCGCAGACGCAGCAGCGGCAGCAGAATCCGTTCGCAGGAGCAGCAACGCCGCTCCGCGATCATTCGTCATATGAGATCGGAAAGACGTCGTTCCGCTCCGGAAAGACGGCTGTTCCATTCCGATCGTGCCATCGCGCAGACATTTTTTCGGGAACCAGAGCAGGGGGACGGCGTTTTCCGGACATGCAATCGGCTTCGACGAGGCGATTGAACAGAGAGAAGGAGAACGATCATGAAGACTTTGATGTCTGCTACCGCCATCGCTGCTCTGCTTGCCGTCACGCCGGCCCTCGCGCAGGACACGACCCCGACGCCGGCCACGCCGACGCAGCCGATGGAGCAGGAGATGAACCCGCCGCTGCAGCAGCCGCCGGCGGACACCAACGTCGATCCCGCCCCCACCGACACCATGACCCCCGACGCCGGCTCGCCGGCCGACAGCGCCGCGACCACGCCGGCCGCGCCGGTCGACACGCCGATGTTCGTCGACCGCCAGGAGGCGGGCGAAGTGCTGGTCTCCGAGATGATGGGCGAGACCATCTATAACAGCGCCGAAGAGAACATCGGCTCGGTGAGCGACGTCGTCACCACCGAGGACGGCGAGATCAAGGCTCTGATCGTGCAGGTCGGCGGCTTCCTCGGCATCGGCGCCAAGGACGTCGCGGTCAGCTTCGACAAGTTCATGGTCGTCAACGACGCCGAGAACAACACCCGCGTCGTGCTCGACACGACCCGCGAGGCGCTGGAATCGGCCCCGGACTACACGACCCTCGCTGACCTCGCCGCGCAGCAGCCGGCGGAGCCCAGCATGGGCACGGCGACCACCCCGGCCGACCCGACCGCCACGCAGTGATGTGACGGGGCGCGAGCCGGCAAGGCTCGGCGCCGGACGGACAGGAACCACGACGGCCGCCCCTTCGGGCGGCCGTTTTGCGTCCGCAGCGCCGCCGCTGCCCGAATGAGGTCGACCCCGGGGGACGATGCCGACGGGATGCAGGCGCAGGGCATGGCTTGCCGCGGCAAACCAGTTTCGCAGCCGGTCGGCGTCGACTAGAATTTGGCTATGTCGCCACGCGCCGCAGGCTTTGCGGTGGCGTCGCTATCGAAATGCTCGACGGTCTGCGCCATATCGAGGCGAGAAGCCGCTGCGGCGGACCGGGAGTTACGGGAACGAGCGATGGCCGAGGATCTGATCCGCTACGACGTGCTGACGCAGGAGGCGCTGCGCGGCGTCGTCAAGAAGGTGCTGGGGGAGGTGACGCGCGCCGGCCTGCCCGGCGAGCATCACTTCTATGTCGCCTTCGACACCCGGGCGCCGGGCGTCCGCATCTCCTCGCGGCTGCGCGAGCGCTACCCCGAGGAGATGACGATCGTCATCCAGCACCAGTACTGGGACCTCGCGGTCACCGACCACGCCTTCGAGGTCGGGCTGTCCTTCGGCGGCGTGCCCGAGCGGCTGCACGTGCCGTTCACGGCGCTGAAGGGGTTTTACGATCCCTCCGTCGAGTTCGTGCTGCAGTTCGACGTGCTGCGCGAGGAGGACGAGGCCGTGCACGCGCCCGCGGAGCCGGCCGCCATCGTGCCGGTGGCGAAGGTCGCCCCCGCCGCGCCGCCGCGCGACGAGCCGGCGGCGCCGCCCACGGCCGCGGAAGGCGAAGCGGAGGACGGCGGCAAGTCGGCCGCCGTCGTCTCGCTCGACGCCTTCCGCAAGAAGACCTGACGGGCCGGCGATGGGCGACCTCGTCAACCTCCGCCTCGCCCGCAAGCGCCGCGCCCGCGCCGACAAGGAGGCCGCCGCGGCCGAGAACCGCATCCGCTTCGGCCGCACCCGCGCCGAGCGCGAGACGGCCGAGGCGAACGCCGCCATCGAGGCCTCGCGCCACGCCGGGCATCGGCTCGGTGCCGGAGCGGAAGCGCCGCGGGAGACGGGGCCGGAGGTGGCGTCCGGGTCGAAGCTGGAGGCGGGGCGGCAAGGCCTGTCGGGGGCCGATCTGGCCACGCACCGGCCGGACGACGAGGGTACTGGACCGGCGGACGGGTGAACGGAGGAGTGATCCCTCGATCGTGAGGCGCCGGCTTGGCGGCGGATGGGGCGTAAGGGGTATTCGGCGGAAGGGGCGCGAAGCGGGCGGAAGCCGGTAGCTCTTCGCAGCTACCTCGAAGCGCTAGGCTGGCTCACGGAAGGCTGAACGGCCGGGTCGGGATCGAGACACGCTGCAACAGGGCCAGCCGCTTCGGAGCTTCACAATTCTCTCAGGCCCGCAAAGCCAGTTCCCCGGACGCCCGGTCCCCCAGCGCCAGGTTCCGCCGTCAGACCGCTACACTCTCTTTCCTGCCGCCGCCGGCGTGGCAACTTTCTCCCGGACCAATTCTCATGGAAAAACGCTCGCTGTCGCTCGCCGGCCACCGCACCAGCGTCGCGCTCGAGCGCGAGTTCTGGGACGCGGTCGCGGCCGCCGCGGCGGAGGATGGCGTCAGCCTGCCCGCCTTCATCGCCGACATCGACCGCCGGCGCGGCGCGCGCAACCTCGCCTCGGCCCTGCGCGTCGCCATCCTTGCCCGCCTGCAGGCCCGCCTCGACGACCGCGACGAGCCACCGGCCCCGGCAAACGCCGACGAAGCTTCCCCGCCGCGCCGCGGCGGCCCCGAGGCGATCGCGGACAGGGCGGGCTGAAGCGACAGGACCAGCGCTGGAAGAGGATGCACGGCCGGGGGGCGTGGTCCCTTTCGACAGCGCGTCCATCATCGTCACCGGCCGCCCGCGCAGGTCGCCGCCCGAGCACGCCGCCGGCGGCGGATGGTCCGCCTCCGCGAACGACGGTCACACTCCTCGACCACGAATCGGCGATCGCCCACGAGCCCACGGGTAGGCTTTGCATCCGCCCGCGCGGCACCCTATATTCGGAGGGCCGGCGCAAGCCGGCTATGGCGATAAACGGATGACGCAATAAACCTATCGGACCCGGGGGCGGTACCCGGCGCCTCCACCAGAACCCGCGGCCCGGCTTGTCCGGTCAGCTCCGCGGGTTGTGGCGGGGGCGAAACAGCATCGACGAGGGTGTAAAGGTCTTTCTTTCGCTCGGCATGGTTCCGCCGTCATCGGGCCGAATCTATAGTTGCCAACGACAACTATGCTCCGGTTGCTGTCGCCGCGTAATGCGGTGCTGGTAATCGAAATCAAGTCCTGAGGGGTAGCACTTTCAGGCGGGGTTCGGAGGTACCTGGCAACAGAAACCTCCACTTCATTCAAAATTCCCGGTCAATGACTTCGCGTCGCTTCGAGTGCGCGGGGGTCGGCGCTTATATTCCATCGTTCGGCCGGCCGGCGCGATCGTCGGAGGTCTGCCGACGGGCTCCACATGCGCCCCGGGGCGAAGCGCGTCCGTCCCCTCACACCCCCGTGACAAAACTGTCCACAACCCGCTTCTGCCCGGCCCGGTCGAAATCCACCGTCAGCTTGTTGCCATCCACCGCGGTGACGGTGCCGTTGCCGAATTTCTGATGGAAGACGCGGGCGCCGGGGGTGAAGCGGGGTTCGCCGCCGACGACGCTGCGGGCGACGAGCTCGCCCTCGATCTGGCGGAGGCGCGGCCGCTCGCCGCCGGGGGTGGAAAAGCCGGTGGTGCCGGCGGCCTTGGCGGCGCGGGCGCGCTGCCAGCCGGGGGTCTCGTAGCTCGAACTGAAGCTGCCGCGGCTGTCGAAGCGGCTCGCGCCATAGGCGCCGACGGTGTCGAGGCCGTAGCCGCCGTAGCGGCTCTTCTGTTCGGCGACCTCGACGTGCGCCTCGGGAAGTTCGTCGAGGAAGCGCGAGGGGATCGACGACTGCCAGCTGCCGTGGATGCGGCGGTTGGAGGCGAACCAGATCTTCGCGCGCCGCCGCGCACGGGTGATGCCGACATAGGCGAGTCGGCGTTCCTCCTCGAGCCCGGCGCGGCCGCTCTCGTCGAGCGCGCGCTGGTGCGGGAACAGGCCTTCCTCCCAGCCGGGCAGGAACACGGTGTCGAATTCGAGCCCCTTGGCGGAATGCAGCGTCATGATCGACACCGCCTCGGCCGAGGCGTCCTGGTCGCGGTCCATCACCAGCGAGATGTGCTCGAGGAAGCCGGCGAGCGATTCGAAATCCTGCATGGAGCGGATCAGCTCCTTGAGGTTCTCGAGCCGGCCCGGCGCCTCCACCGAGCGGTCCTTCTGCCACATCTCGATGTAGCCGCTCTCTTCCAGCACCATCTCGGCGAGCTCGGTATGGGGCAGGTGGTCGAGCTGCTCGCGCCAGCGCGCGAAGTTCTGCATCAGGTCGCGCAGCGCGGTGCGCGCCTTGCCCTTCAGCTCCTCGGTCTCGACGAGATGGCCGGCCGCGGCGGTGAGGGGCACGCGGTTGGCGCGGCCATAGGCGTGCAGCACCTGGATCGAAGCGTCGCCGAGGCCGCGGCGCGGCGTGTTGACGATGCGCTCGAAGGCGAGGTCGTCGGCCGGCTGGGCGACGACGCGCAGGTAGGCGAGGGCGTCGCGGATCTCGAGGCGCTCGTAGAAGCGCGGGCCTCCGACGACGCGGTAGGGCACGCCGAGGGTGACGAAACGGTCCTCGAACTCGCGCATCTGGAACGAGGCACGCACGAGGATGGCGATCTCGTCGAGCGAGGAGCCCTTGCGGTGCAGCCGCTCGATCTCGTCGCCGATGGAGCGCGCCTCCTCCTCGGAATCCCAGGCCGCCGCGACGTGCACCTTCTCGGCTTCCGGGTCGTCGAGCTCGGTGAACAGCGTCTTGCCGAGCCGCGCCTCGTTGTGGGCGATGAGGTGCGAGGCGGCGGCGAGGATGTGGGCGGTGGAGCGGTAGTTGCGCTCGAGCCGGATCACCTTGGCGCCGGGAAAATCCTTCTCGAAGCGCAGGATGTTGTCCACCTCGGCGCCGCGCCAGCCGTAGATCGACTGGTCGTCGTCGCCGACGCAGCAGATGTTGCGCGGGCCCTGCGCGAGCAGCCGCAGCCAGAGGTACTGGACGACATTGGTGTCCTGGTATTCGTCGACGAGCACGAAGCGAAACCGCCTGTGATAGTCGGCGAGCACGTCGGGATTCTCGCGGAACAGCCGCAGCGTCTCCATCAAGAGGTCGCCGAAATCGACCGCGTTGAGCACCTTCAGCCGGTCCTGGTAGTCGGCGTAGAGCTTGCGGCCGAGGCCGTTGCCGAAGGCGCGCGCCTCGCCCTCGGAGATGTCCTTCGGGCCGAGGCCGCGGTTCTTCCAGCTGTCGACGAGGCCGGCGAACTGCCGCGCCGGCCAGCGCTTCTCGTCGAGCCCTTCGGCCTGGATCTGCTGCTTCATCAGCCGGATCTGGTCGTCGGTATCGAGGATCGAGAAGTCCGAGCGCAGCCCGACCAGCTCGGCATGGCGGCGCAGCAGCTTGACGCCGATCGAGTGGAAGGTGCCGAGCCAGGGCATGCCCTCGACGGCGCCGCCGACGAGCTTGCCGATGCGCTCCTTCATCTCGCGCGCCGCCTTGTTGGTGAAGGTGACGGCGAGGATCTGCGAGGGGAAGGCGCGCCCGGTGGCGAGGATATGCGCGATGCGGGTGGTCAGCACCCGCGTCTTGCCGGTGCCGGCGCCGGCGAGCACGAGCAGCGGCCCGTCGAGCGTCAGGATGGCCTCGCGCTGCTCCGGGTTGAGGTTGTCGAGATAGTCTTCCCCCCGCTCGGGCGGGCGCATGGCGCCCATGGCGCGGGCGGCGATGCCGCCGCGCGGCGCTTCGCCGGACGGCGCGGGATCGGGGGCGGCGCGCTCGCCGGCGCGCGGAACGGTCTGATTCGGCATCGCCGAACAATAGAGCAACATTCCGGCCGAAGGGAGGCCGTGACGGGCGCAGCGCCCTCCGGCCGCACGGTCAGGGTTCGGCCGCTGCCTCCGGCGCGTTCAGACGCTCGGCCCTGTAGCCTTTCTCGGCCAGCATCGCCTGCACGCTGTCGGCGCCGGTGAGGTGGCCGGCGCCGACCGCGACGAACAGGGTCTCGCCCTCGCCCTCCTGGCCGTTCAGCCGCTGCACCAGCCACTCGGTCCAGGCGCGATTGCGGCGGGTGATCAGCAGGTCGTAGATGCCGGCGTCCTCGATCCTGAGGTCGGCCATGCCGACGGTGTCGATCTCGTCGGCGTCGCCGGCGAGCCAACTCGCAGCGACCTTCTCGGTCATCTCGAAGCCCTCGTCGAGATCGTCGAGCGTCGAGATCAGCACGTGGAGGTCGTCTTCCGGTTCGAGGCCGCCGAAGATGCCGAGCTGGGATGCCGCGGTCTCGAGCCCGCTCACGGGCTTCCGCCGCCGCATCGCCTCGGTGGCGAGCGTGAACTCGACGCCTGCCCGAACGTCGAAGCCCCGGCTCTTGTAGTCGGCCTGCAGAAGCGTGATGGCGGCGAGCCAGGGGCGAAGCGGTTCGAGCGCTTCAAAGGGAATGCCGGCTTCCTCCGCCCTGGCTTTCAGCTTTTCGAGCAGTTCGGGGTCGAGCCTCTCGCTCAGCGGCAGCTTCGGACTGGTGCCGTGCACGGCGATCGCCGCGATGCCGGTGTCGCGCAGGATGTCGATCTCGAGGACGAGCCGGTCCGCCTCGCCGAAGGCCGCGTCGATCCCGGGGCTGCGCCAGTCGGTGCCGGGGCGCAGGATGTGGAGGGTGCCGAAGAGATAGACCCGCGCGCCCTCGCCCTCGACTTTCCAGAGCGCCGGCTCGGCGGCGGCCGGCGCGACGATCGCGATGAGGCCGGCGAGGGCGGCGACGGCGACCCGCCGCGCCGTCGCGAGCGGGCCTGCGCGGCAGGGCCGGCGGAACGGGCTTTTCGGCATCCATCGCTCTCCTCTGGGGGGATTGCAGGCCGTCTTATTCGGTGGCCGCCTTGGCCGGCCGCACGGCGAACGTGCATCGGGCGCGGCGCCAAGTCGAGCGTCCGATGAGGCGATGTCGGCGCCGGATCCGTTCCGCGGGAATGCCGGGCCCGCGCGTCCCGAGCGCCCGCGACACCGCCGGGCGCATTTGATAGGGTCCGGGAAAAGCGGTCCAGCAGCCCGCGGGAGAGGTCATGGCGACCGACGGACAGGAAACCATCGAACGGATCGAGACGCTCGCGGACACTTCGGCCGCGGAGCCGGGCGGCTCGGCACGGCGCGCGGCAGGGCTCGAGGCGCTCGCGAACCGCTTCGGCGACCGCTTCAGCCGGGCGCCGGCGCTGCGCGAGCAGCATGCCCATACGACGACGCGGCTGCCGAACCAGCCGCCGGAGGCGGTGGTGTTCGCGGAGAGCACGGACGATGTCGTCGCAGTGGTGCGCACCTGCGCCGCGGCGGGCCTGCCGGTGATCCCCTTCGGCACGGGCACCTCGCTCGAAGGCCACGTCAACGCGCCGCTCGGCGGCGTGTCGCTCGATCTTTCGCGCATGAACCGGCTCGTCGCCGTCCACGCCGACGATCTCGACTGCGTCGTCGAGCCCGGCATCACGCGCAAGACGCTCAACCAGCAGCTCCGCGACACCGGCCTGTTCTTCCCCATCGATCCCGGCGCCGACGCCAGCATCGGCGGCATGGCGGCGACGCGCGCCTCGGGCACCAACGCGGTGCGCTACGGCACGATGAAGGACAACGTGCTGGCACTCGAGGTGGTGCTCGCGAGCGGCGAGGTGATCCGCACCGGGAGCCGTGCGAAGAAGTCGTCGACCGGCTACGATCTCACGCGGCTCTTCATCGGCGCCGAGGGCACGCTCGGCGTGATCACCGGCGTGACGCTCAAGCTCTATGGCATCCCCGAGGAGATCGCCGGCGGCGTCTGCCCCTTCGCCTCGGTGGAGGACGCGTGCCGGGCGGTGATCCTGACGATCCAGAGCGGCATTCCGGTGGCGCGGATCGAACTTCTGGATGCGTTGCAGGTGCGGGCGGTCAACCTCTACTCGAAGCTCGGCCTGCCCGAGACGCCGACGCTGTTCGTCGAGTTCCACGGCTCGCCCGCCTCGGTGCGCGAGCAGGCCGAGAGCTTCGGCGCGATCGCGGCGGACTACGGCGGCGGACCCTTCGTGTTCGCGACGAAGGCGGAGGAGCGCACCCGGCTGTGGCAGGCGCGGCACGACGCCTACTGGTCGGCGCTCGCGCTCCGGCCCGGCGCCCGGGTCGGAGCGACCGACGTCTGCGTGCCGATCTCCGCGCTCGCCGCTTGCGTCGGCGAGACGCTTGATGACATGGTTTCTTCCAACGTCGTCGCGCCGCTCGTCGGTCACGTCGGCGACGGAAACTTCCACATGCAGGTGCTGACCGATCCGGACGACCCGGCGGAGAACGCCCGCGCCGACGGCTTCATCTCGCGGCTGGCGGAAAGGGCGATCGCGATGGGCGGAACGGCCTCCGGCGAGCACGGGGTCGGCCAGGGCAAGCTCAAGTATCTCGAGCGCGAGCACGGCGCCGCGCTCGGGGTCATGCGGCAGATCAAGCGGGCGCTCGATCCGGACGGTATCATGAACCCGGGCAAGCTGCCCGGCTGAGCGCGCGCCGGGCCGGGGCCGGCGGCGCGGTTGGAGGCGGGACCCTGAACCAGCTTTACTT
>LWCB01000689.1:0-10995 GCA_001630525.1 Coelastrella sp. M60 | reverse complement strand
AGCTAAACCTCTTGTGAAGTTCTGCAGCAGCTGCCAATCTGCTGCATCAGCCTTGCCTGGCACCCCATAGTAAGAAGGCATCTCAACAATTGGCAGGTCCCATCGAAGATTTGACAGCTCTCCAGAGAGGGACTTGTACAGCGTGCCATCTGCTGGTAGGTTGAAGCGCTCCAGTAAGGGCTTGTCAACAGATTCTACAATGCCATACAGGCCATAGAACTGCCCATTGAGGTACAGCTGAATGTGTTGGGACAGCGGAGCAAGCACACCCTCATTCTCCATGATCTGCAGCACAGCAGATACCAGGAAGATGTGCACAGAAGCTCACATAGAAGCTCACGCCAGGAGTACAAGGCAGAGCACAACCCCAGCATAAGGGGCAGTACGTGAAAGAGTATGGCAACAAAACAATACAAGGAGTGTCACAGGGGTTAGATACAGACTCAGCCTGGCAGGTGCCTAATATTTAGCAGCTTTATAGCATCTATATACAAGCGGCCTAAGGAGATACTGGGGCTGTTGTCCTGAAAGCTGCTTGCGCTGCCTTGGGACTGCAAACTTGGACAGCATAAGCAATGGCATGCAGCCATTGCTGAAGATGTCCAAGTTTGTAGTAGGGCAAAGCTTTTAGTAGTAAAACAGCTCATCAACAGCGCAGCAAGATGACAACCCTTTCTTCATGTGTGATAGCGCCTGAGCAGGGGCTGCAAAGCAATCTAGACAAGTATGTTGAAATTTCAAGGCGGTGATAAGCACCCACAGCGAAAGCCCCAGCACTAGAATGCAATCACCTTGTAAGCCACAACTTCTTTCATCATGCTGTTCTCCCCCAACTCCACAAAGTAGCTGTTCAGCTTCAGCTCCTTATCCCCAGGCACTCCAGGCCAGATCCTGCAGGAACGTAGATAACAAGGTGGCGTCAACAAGTAAAACAAGTTGGCAACACTGGACTCATGCTGTCCATGGCTCATGTAGCAGCATTGTGCTGCAGCACGTACTCTGCTGCTGCCAGCCACCATTCAAATAAGGCATATTGACACTCATGGAGACTCAATGACTAGCTGCTAAGTCTCATCAGTGTCAAGTAACATCAATAACACAATGCGACTCCCCAACCTCCAAAAATGTCGATTTGCAGCCTGCGAGTGACTCGATCTTGCCGCCAGATGTTGCCCAAAGGGTGCAAACCAACATTCTTGTAGACTTGGGGACTAGCTACTACTGTGCTATAGGGTACTGGCAGTAGTACGCATGCTGCAGTGCGCTGATCAGACGTGGAGGTTCAAATCCCTGGCAAACCCTTCCTCAAGACCTTGTGGATGAAATCTATGCCTAGCACAATCCCTGCTCTTACTCGAATGCATCTTCCCCTCTGAACTTGAGCTTTGGTTTCCTCCAGCTCAGAGCAGTCATGCCTCTCCTCCTTGCATCAACATTGTCATAGAATGAGCCGTTGAAGCCAAGGCTTGCCGTCGTTCCCGTGGTTGTCACTGCAGTTGCTGGATCCTGAGAAAACCAGTAAAGGATTGGCAGGGTGCTATTTGCTGCTGCTTGTACTGGTATGATGGTGCCTTTATACTGAGGGGTGTATGGCTCTGTTGACAGGGGCTCTTGGTTGACTCCACCAAGCGTGTCGGTGCTCTGCAGGGTTGAACCATGCAGGAAAGTGAAAAGGAATGCTCTCACCAGGAATGGAACCCGGGTCATCATGCAGGAAAGTGTCAGTTGCGTAGTTACCAATGAACAAGTTGCCAAGCAGGTGCTGTAACAGGGTCCCGGGCATGCAGGCAAGTATATCCAACATCTTAGGGAATGCAGAGCCTCAAATGCTCCCTTCCCTTGGTCGTAGCCACTGTAGTCAGCAATGCGGCTGCTTGATAGTTCTCAGCATACACTGCACTTCACAGGTGTCCACTACAGTACAGCATCCAACAGCAACTCACCCGTACAGCCCAGCGCACCATATCACCAGCCTTGAACTCAGAAGCAGGAATAACACCCTCATATCCTAAACTGCTTCCTGCACACAGGCAGACAAGAACAGGCAGGTAACATCATGTTGCAACAATTACAGTGAGCAAAGTATCATACCAAGAGGTGGTGGTTTGCCAGTCAAACCATCAGGGGGTGCTACAATAGCAGGCTGCATGCCATTGCATTGTCCTCGAAGCTGCTTCCATCGACATAAGCAGGCGGCCACAATCATCATCATCAGTCATTGACAGCAATACATATCCAGACAGCAATGCTGGCAATCAATGCTGCCTACCGCCAGATGCAGCCACTCTCATATTCACAGCTTTCTCAGGTCCAAAGTTCACTCTGTATTGCAGAACTGCACTCTGAATCTGAGCCTGGTTGGGTCTCACTTTGGCAGTGACCTGGATAGGTTGCCCCGGAGGTACAAAGCCTTCAGGAGTGTGACGTACTCTGCAACGTAAAGAGATGTGTGTATGTATCTCAGTATGTTGTCAGACTGTACTGCGCAGACTTTGTTGAAGTGACACAAAGCCAAGAATGTGATTATTGCTTGGTAGTTGCTTATCAGCCATACAGTACCAAACTGCAGCTTGGACGCTGGTGCAAGGGAGTTTGGCAATGCATGGCTGGTAAGCAATTGTGAAGCTAGCTGAGGGTTTTGAAGGGTCACAGCTGTGCCATCACTGCAGCCCATGTGGCAACATGAGCCTCCAAGCCTTGGAGCCTCCAAGCCTTGTGCAACGGTTGCACAAGCAATGTGCATGCACTCCAATTACTGCTAGCTGGTGCTTACTTGTATACAAAGGGTCCAATATCTGCCCTGCCTGGTGAGTTGGTCAGCCATGGTGTTTGATTGGTCAAGAAGGTGTAGGGGTTGGCACCTGGGGTTTTGGAGGGGGGCTGGGAGAGTCCAAAAGACACACCTTCACGTTGACTGCAGCAGTAAAACGTCAGTGCAGCCAGAATGAGACTTGTGTTTGCGCCATCACTTGCATGCAGATGGAAGTAAGCCTGATTATGTTTAAGCAAAGCCAACGGATGCAACTCACATGTGAATTCCCTGGATTGAATTCATAAATCTGAGTAGGCACTGGGTTGCACGGCCATTAACATTGCAATACCTTACTGAAGTGCGGTTGATGCAGGGATCCAAATCAGTAGGGCACAACATCAATGAATGCAGAGGCCACGTTTCAGCAGTTGCTGTTGATGCTGTGTACATGTCCAGAATCACTCGCTTATATCAGCCTCTTTGCAAGCTCAAGTGTTCAGTACAAAGCATTACCAGCAGCACCATGCACTACATGGTAGGCAACACCTGGCAATGGTAGGGCCGGTGCTAAGACAGTGCCAGACAGTGGCAAGCACACACATGCTCCTTTGATACATGAAGGTGCCTAACAAAAAGGCACCAAGTGCAGGATCATTTATTCATGCTCCCTGGCAACCCAACTGACACCCTGCAGATCGCCCTCGTGCAATCCATGACTGAATGCCTTGGGTTCTGCCTTGCTACAGTTTGCAGTGAAGGGGCCCAAAAATCAAAGAGCGTCTTCATTGAGGATGAGAGCGCTACGTGATCTTCTGTCCCCTTCATTGCAGATCATGACAGTATCACCAGAATGATCAGATCAGAGGGGTCAACTAGCTCAGCTGATGCCCTCTGCCACTTACTCTGGTAACTCTCCAGTGGCAGCCTGCAGCTTCCCTTGTGCGTCATAAAGGTAAAGGCCCTTCTTGCTGACCTTGAAGCCTGTGGCCACCAGGACGTTACTGCCCGAGGGGACAGCTGGGAATGGCTCTGCAAGAGCAGAGGTAGTGAAGGATGAAGAGGTGAGGTCAAAAACACACAAACAGCAGTGTCTACTGCCGGGCATATGTTGCCGAGCAGGTCAAGAAGCTGCGTGGCTGATACCCAGCCAGCTGTCCCTTTCAAGTGAACCCACAGATGGGCAAGACACTCCTACTTCAATAGGTCGGATCCGCGGAGCGGTTCCAAGGGCTTTCGCCGCTCGTAACAAGCGATGGTGCTTTCAGTCTTGCACACCTTGCTCAAGAAGCATGCAACTCTCCTGTGCTTGCAAACGCATGTAAAAAACTCAACCGACCCTCTTACCATCTGGATTAGGGCACAACACCAGCAGGAAACCCCCAGCTGGAAGTCTTATGCCTTTAGGTATTTGATAAAGATTCTCTGTCCTCTCTTTCTTGATGTTACTCCTGGGACCCCTTGTCACTACCCAACCTGACAAATCTACTTCTGTACCAGCAGTACCACCGCCATCAGCAGCGGCTGCTGTCCCTAGGTTGTGGATCTCCACCCACTCTGTCACTGCAGTGATGGATGTCCAAGTGATTGAAGTGTTACTTGACTGTAGGCTTGCCAGAGTTCCATTTGGGTTTGCCAGAAGTTCATTGATGACTATGGGGCCTGAGTAGGACAGAAGCGTTGATGCTAAGTCGTAATTAGAACAACAGCGGACCGCTGACATGCTGGCCGATGAGCCTCAAAACTACAAGCAAGCGCGTCTACTGCCTGATGCTGGAGGGACATGGGGCTTGCTGACAGCTACATGTACAGGTTGTCGCACAGTATGTATATATGCCTCACTATACAGTAGTACATGTATTGACCGGTGGCAAATGGGGTGGCAACACGCGACAGTTCCAGTACTGCGATGCATATTGCAGAGGCCATTGTAACAATCCAAAGCAATTGAAAACACCAGTAACTGCTCACCTTTGGTTACAGGTTGTTCGGTTGGGTCATCTGATAGAGCATGTAATGCTGGCACTAGCAGCAGTGACCACAGCAGTAGCGGGACAGCCTTGTCCATACCAGCAGCATACATGCCGGTCGTGCAGAGGTGCAAGCTGTTGGGCGTTGCTTGCTGCACAAAGTCGGTGGTGCAGCTAGTCTAGTTCAGCTGTGGTGCAGCAGCTGCCTGCTATGCTCAGCTGCTGCTGACTGATCCAAGGTTAGCAACAGAATAAACCTTATTCTGTTGCGGCCAATCCAGCCGAGCCCCCTGTACATGCAACACCTGCGAATGGGCACACCAGGGTTACTCTCTACATGTGAAACCAGCCAGTCTTATGTGCGTTGTCACTGCTGCAAGCCTGTGAGCATGCCAACACGCTCGAGCCATGCATGACGGTCGTATTGGATTGTTCTGTCTCGCATTCAGCCATGTGGTTGCTGCGGAAACAGTGCATACTCACAACAAATGTGGTTTCAGAACGATGCAGTATGTCAGACGAACCCAGCTGTATTGCAACTTGGGTTGTTGGTTAGCGCTTGGCGTTTAGTCGGTGCCAGCTGTGGCACACCAGGCTCTCATGCTTGGACTCCCTTCAACATGAAAGCAACTCACCTGAGAGATAAGTGCGGGCAGTGTGTGCTCGACAATAGGCACACTGCACAACGTTGATTGTCCGGGTCCGCTGGCTGACAGTGGCGAAGACGAAATATGGAGGTGCGTTCAACAACAAGCTAGACCTCAATGTAGCCATCCAAGCAGCTGAAGCCTTGACAGCAGTGCCGTCGAGCAACGCATGTTCAGTTGGCACCTGAGACACCTGTAGCTGATACCGGCGGGCAACTACCGGAGGAAGGTTGCGACCCTGTAACTTCCAGCAATATCCCATTGAACACGTGTGATACTGTGCAGTACACGCGAAGTGCGATTAACGGCGCAACCTGTTGTCCTGCAGCAGACAGGCAAGTACTTCAATGCAGTAGGCTGTTGAAGTACTCGTCATCACTAGATGACTGCACAAGATACCCCATACGCTGTTGATCAGCGCGAATCAACAATAACATCAAGGAAAATAGCTTTGATTGAATGCGAGGATGCTGCAAAGTGGAAAGGCTACACCGAGTCGGTGTGTATATGCTCACGTCCTGCGATCCCATGATTTGGCTCCTGTGCTACATTGATAGTTATACTCGTTGCTTTTGCAGCTGTGGACAGAAGCGCTTCGAGAACCAGGAGACCAGTGGCAGTTGTATAAGGTACGTGGTAGTAGATGTGTGCTGGCAAACCCGTTTGCCATCGTATATGGCCGTGTAGGCACTTCATCGTGCATCAGAGCATACCAGTATAGTCAGATGACAGCTTCAACATCGTGCTATAGGCGTATGATGGCGAATTGCCAACACCCTCTGAGGCAAGAGAGTTTGACTGGATACTGATTGCTGGCAGCCACTACAGCGCTTATGAGGAGCATGCGTGGATACATCAGATGCTAGAGCTATTGCCTCAGTATGCAGCACAGGGTACACGGATGTACGGCTGTTGTTTTGGCAGTCAGGTGGGATATCCAGGGTTCAACACATGCCATGCCGATCAGCGAGATAAGCATGCTGTTGATACGCTGCCAGCATGCTATGACATCACTGCTAACGCAGATCACGCGTGGCGTGATACAGCATTCATGAAGTCCCTGCCGATTGAGACGGTCTGTTGCATTCTGGGCTTGCTTGTTGAGGTGAAAGAGCTGCTGCCGAGTCGTCCTGCAAGGCTGCTTGCAGCAACTGCTGGACTCCTCATACAACCCTGGGCTTTTATACCACTGCAGATACTTGCAAGAGCCCTTGGGGGATCTGTAGGCAAGAATCCAGATGGCAAATTCGTCCTAACACTAGAGCAGATACAGCCCACTCCTCAGCTTCAACAGTTCAATGACCTGCATCAAGTCGTACAGCAAGCACTTGCTCAAGCATGCAGGACTGACAGCCAAGCAGCTGCAGATAACGACAGCATTGCAAGAGCACTGCAATCAGCAGCAGCTATAGCAAGTGAGGATGCCGCAGGAGCTGATGGTCTGGTTGATGGGTTGCAGGAGATGCGGCTAGCATGCAGCAATGGCTGCTTCCGGCTCATAGAATCTCATGGAGACCAGGTAAGCCTTCTCTCAGAGTAGGGTGCGGTGCTCTTGACCAGAGCATCTTGACTTCTACATGAAGATCAACAGCGCTTGTGCATGGATGTATCTGCATCACTCTCAGCTTAAAGTGTGCATGCTGCTGAATTGCGCAGAAGCTCTGAAGTTTGCTCTGCTAGCTACACTATGATTTAATGTCTCACAGCGCGGTTGTTGCCTGCATTCATGCTGCAAGAAATATCGCTTCACCATCGTTCCTGCACTGCTGCTTCAGGTGCTTGAGCTACCTCCTGGTGCCACAAGGTTGGCCACATCTGCTACTGCAGCCAATGAGCTCTGGTGCTATGGTCCTAATGTATTAGCCAGTCAGTTTCACGTTGAGTTTGATGAACCACTCGTCCTTGAGAAGATCTGGGCTGCTTTGAAAGCAGTTGGCACGTTGAGTGAGCAGCAGGCCGAGGAAAGCAGGAGGATCCTAGAGGCAGGAGGACAGCAGAATGCAAGCATACTGGAGGTATGTCAGAACATCCGATTTGATAGCAGTACATAATCAGGGATTACATCCTGCATGAGCATGTTGCTTTTGCAAGCATTCTGCACGCTGATGCTCTGTTCCTGCAAGATTTGGTGTGGTGAAGACCACCAGTTGGTCCCTGCATACTGACATGTCTGTGCAAGTTCTCAACAACAAGCTGGTTGAAGGGAACACTTGCTAAGTCTTCTTAACGCTGCTGTTGCAGGTGATCAAGCACTTCCTGCGGCATGGTATCAAGGATGCACCTTCTGTAAGCAGCAGTGGCCGAGATGTCCCAAGTAGTGATCACACTGGTGGTTCTGGCACAGACCCCTCCAGCAAAGGCAATGCAAGCAGCAATAGCGCTGGCAACAACAGCAGCAATCCCAGCAACAGCAATGCAGGGTCTGGGAACAGCAGTGGTACTAGATTCATTGATGCAAGCATAAACAGCGGTAACCAGCAGCAGCATGCGTCATGCACCAACACTGGCAGCACCTTGCACACAGATGCTGCTGGGAATCAAAGTGCAGCGAACTGCCAGTCAAGTAAGTTGCCAAATAATGCAGCTGATATCAGCAGCAGTACTTCTGCATCAGTGGCTGACCCAATCATGCAGCGGCTCTCACAGCAAACAAGAACATCTGCTGTTGTTGAGGGAAGAAAGGAGCATCAGCCGAGCAGCACCTCAAACGACAGCAGTGGTGGTGGTAGTGGTGGAGCTTTTGCTCACATACAGACAGTCCCACTTACTGCTTTAGTGCTGGCAGTAGATGCTGTGCCACCTCTGGTCAGTGGAGCCAGCAGTCCTACAGCAGCATCAGAATACAGCATCACCACAGCCACAAGTGCCAGCAGCGCTGTTCCCTTCTCCCACATTGCACAGCAGCGCAGACAGCAAGCCCGGGAAGAAGGCTTGCAGGAAGCCAGTCAGAGGTTGCTAACTGATGCTGCAGCTGCTTTCACCCTGAGGATGCAAGCTTATAACCTTGATCTTGAGACTCTGCAGCAGATGAATGACGTAGCTGCAGAGAGGTACGGCAGCACGGCTGAGGTTGCTACTGCATTAGGGCAGTTTAGTGCAGATCTGGAGACAAGGCAGGCAGCAGTTAGGGAAGCTCTAGCCGTGTTGCCACAGCTGGACAGGCAGTTGAAGACATTAGAGGGTGCTGTGGGGCAGCTAGACAAGCGCAGCAAGGAGCTGGAGACGAAGCTAGGGTTGGGGAAAAGCAGTACGTATGATTATTTGGCATCCACATTCAGCAGGGCAGGCAGTAGTGTGACTGCTGCAGCTCAGTATGCTGCAAGCGGAGGTGCTTGCCTAGGGGGTGATGCTATGGTGAAGCAGTAGTGCACATAGCAGGCTATCCCTATTGTCATGCTGTGCCCATAAAGTCTTTGCGATCGATCTTTTGGATGACAAGTTAGTGTTCTTTGCATGCAATGATCAACGCTGAAGGTCTGGGGGATTCTTTCTAGCTAACCTGTTCTTGCCACTATCATTGGCAAAAGGCATCGTGTATAGCATACCTGCTGTGCCTCACACAACTTGCAGTTACGTAAAGAGGAAGTCTGCATACAGCGCTGGATACCGGTTGCCTGTAGAGGGTGGTTGCTAGCTTGTGCGACAGCGCTGTGGCATTCCGAAGTGACTGCCAGTAACTGTTATTACATTACGGCAGTAGCTGTTATTACAATTGCGGCAGTTGCGGCGCCAACTGTTGTTACCAGCGTAAGCAAGCTGTCTTAAGACACTGGCACTGGTGAGAAGAAGGACAAGCGCAAGACATTTGCACGGGTCAAGGATTAATAGGCACCAGAGAGCCGATGCCATGCTACTGCTAGACTAGAAGGAAATCTGGCTGCACCACCACAGGACACACACTGTACTCCGTTGCAGTACACACGCCACACACACGATGATAGACCACAGGACTTTCTGCTTGGGCCCTTGGAGCAGATAATACCACACGCTAATAATGAGCCTGGAAGGCCGTCCACTGCAAGGCCTAAGCTGGAGGTGGTTGGTAGGAAAGGCCGGCCACACAAACAACATGACAACCAACTCTATGAAGTTGATCTGGCACAACATACAGCACTAGCCAAACCATCAGAACAGCAGCCATGACGTTGACCTGTGGTGATGTTCATGTGGTACTACTAGTAGAATTACTATCATCAGATGTGGCACATGTGCCTAAACCTGTCTACATAACATTCTGTACATGAGCTGAGCTGTTGTGCAGCATCAAGCTATGCCTTAAGACTCTCCAACTGACACATTTCTGTGCCAATATGCAACCCACAGCGGGACCGGATGTTGTGCTGGATGTGACCATTGACTTGCAGCATGTTATGTCCGGAAGCATTGGTCGTACATGCAAAGGACTAGCCAAGTCTGCAAACCAGCAACGTCCAGAGCCTGTGTTGGTCATCTAGGCTCCTTATATCAAACGCACAAACACACACAACCAATGTGAGGTGAGGGAGAGACATGGAAACCAACAGAACGACGACAGCCCATCTACCCAACCAAGCACAAACAAGCAGACATGCAGATGACTGAGTGGCAATGTTCCACCCAAACTCGTAATCCAAACAGCGCCCAGGAACCCGGACTGGTGTAGCATCTTCCCCTCAACTTGTTATGCAGAGTGGGCATATGACCATGCAGATGCAGTCTGCTTACACTGGCCCAGGTCACTCCTCTATGATGATACAAGGATACTCCTGTTGTATGAAGTGTGACTTCAGTGAATCGCTAAGCCATAAGCAAGCCATGCTGTTTGAAGAATGAGCAGAGTTGTGCTGCCAGCAGGACCCAAGGCACTGGATGAGCCTGCTTAACTAAATCACCAGTCTTACCCAGAGTCAGCAGAATACCTACAATGAACAAGTTGTCAGATCACAAGGGATGCAACACTGTGTTGCTGCAGGCTACAACCCAAGCAGCAACCAGCATTGGTCCCATCATTTCTCATATACTGACATAGTAAAAAAGCTCCCAGCGGTTGCTCGCTATACACAGCACAAGGATGCACTCACCCACAACCACGGTGACTGGAAAACCAGAGCAACCAGGGCAAGATGCTGCATTAAATGAAGATCAAGACCATACAAGCACATGGGCACGAATGCAGTTGAGCAAGTACTTGCCATAAAGCAGCATTCGTAGCAGAGCGAATCACTTGAGAGGGGTACACCTGTTACAACACCCCTGAGCTGTTGTATTGAGAACATTGGGTAGTTGGACACCAATCAAGGTCACCCTGTTTCAGTGACTGTCAAAATACCACTGTCAGGAACACAATGGTTGCATTCTATGAGACTCAGTGTGACTCACTACATGTAACCTTTAACACTACTTGCTGCTGAAAAGGGCTCCAGCTGCAGCAGTGCCAGCCATCGACCCAAATCACCAAGAATTACTAATGCCCGAATTGCTTCAGCATCAAATTTGTGACCCTGGTTCAATGCGACAGCTGCTACTCAGCCTGCAGTGGTGATCCCATCTGTGACAGCACAGAGCCCAGAAAAGACCATGCTGCCCAATACCCACTGCCGATAGCAACCACGCCACCATCAGAGCCCCCAGGAGCCCCATAACAGTAGAG
>LWCB01000686.1:0-12074 GCA_001630525.1 Coelastrella sp. M60 | reverse complement strand
ATGTTATTTCAGGTCATGATGACATCATGCCAGTGTTAGGTGGTGTTCCTGGTATTGTGCCTGGTGGACTACCTGGAGGCCCCCCCTTGGGAGGAGGAGGAGGAGGAATGCATGTGGGACCAGGACATCCCTTCTTCGCTGACAGGTTTGTTAAAAATGTTATTCTTATATGTTATCATAACATAAACATTGTTATGACAACCGTACGTGTTATTTATGCCTGTCTGACACTTCAGAGGCTTGCTTCTGGCAACACCTGCATTATTGGGCTGTGGTATTGCACATTATATCTTTGTTCTTCACGTTTGTTTGTAACTCTGTTTGTAACTCTGCTGCAAGGTTGCGTGGCGCATCGCTCTGATTGCTGCTGTTGTTTCTTCTGAAATTATAACAGGATGCGTAACCCTGATCTGCTTCCTGGTCGTGGAGGGTTAGGATCTGGTGGGCCCATGGGACCAGGTGGAGTGAGATGGGACCCCATCAGTGAGTTGACAACTGTTTTTACACTGCATGATTGATGTACCTGGAATTTGTATATACAAGTTCAACACAATGTTAGCTATAACAAGCTTGACGGTGGAGTTTCATGCAATCCAGACTGCAAAATGTTCTGACTTGGCTTCCACATGTGACTGTCCCCATGAAGGCCAGGAATCTGGACACTACCCCTGCATTGATTTCAACATTTGCATTGGTATAGCTGATGCCAGACTGCTGCTCTATTTCACACTTCACTCATCAATGCTATGCAACATCGCACCTGTTGCGCTCGGTCCAAAGGCTGAAACATGTATGCATCTCGGAGTATGCATATTCCTACAAAGTCCTGTGTTGTATGTGTGTGTAGATCCTGAGGGTTTACAAGGTTGGCAACCTGAGGACTTTCAGAGACCACGGCCAGGACGAGGTGGTGGCAGAGGGTTCAATCCAGACATACACCCTGATATTGGTCAGCCGGGACCTGGTAGAGGTGCTGATTGGGATAACATGTTCGGATAATATAGGGTGTTATCAGTGTAAAATCTTATTGTAAGGTCTTTGTTATGGTTGGTGTGTGTTTGTGACGTGTTTGTGTGGCTAATGCTGCTGTTGTGAAGCAGTAGTAGATGTGGATGGCTGTGACAGTGTTTCAAAGTGGAGATGGTTGTTCATGGTGTTTGCCATGTGATGTGAAAATGATGCGCTATTGTTTGTCAGGTTGTGCAGTAGTTTGTCTACAGTTCACTTGTACGGGAGTGGATTATTGCATGTCTGTCATTGTTCACCCTGGGCCAGAGTTTTTGGTTCTTTCGACTGGTTGGTACCAAAGCAAAGGAGAATCACAGGCCACAGCAACAGTGTTAGAGGTTGAAAATTTCCAGAAGCATTGGCAGCAGCAGTCGTGTCAGAAGTTGTGGCTCAGGGCTGGCAGCTGGCATACTGCAGAGGGATTGGTAACAAGCAGGTACAGCTGTTACCACCAGTAGCAGGAGCTGCTGAAACTTTCACAATGAAATAGTGCATTAATGCTTGCACCAGCCTCATGCTTGATGTCAAAACGGTGCAGATCTGTAGTGGTGATGTGGTTGTTCCCACTCAACAGTGAGGTTTGGTGCTTAGAGCGAGGCGTTATGTTTGCAAGCTAGGAGAATGCGATTGTCAATGATACCTGTTTCTGCCATAGCAGTCATGTGTGTCTTTGCTGTAGTGCTGTGCTTTGATCTCACCACATGCATGCTGCTATTGCTCCTGATCTTATGCTGTTACTTTAATCTTGCAAACCAGTTATCGTATACGATCTGAACTGAATGGCCAGCAGCCTGAATGGGGCTGTAGGTGTATGATAGGAGATTTGAAAGGTCATGGGGCAGTAGGCGTATGTCAACCGTGCCCAGCCGGCATATTGCAGCCATTTTGAGGTGTAACACATTGCTATCTGAGATCGTGTCAGGCCACAAGGCACATACGCCCGAAACTTGTGCTAGTTCATGAGCATCGTGCCCAGGATGGGGAGATGGCCAGATGGGTTCTGACAGTCCATTTCAACACCAACCCTGCAACCGTCTCTGGTTGCCCCAACGCCGCTGCAGCTTAACAGTGTCAACCGTTGAGTGGGCCACTGCGCACCGCATGGCTCACACTGAGGAGCACTAGAGCACATGCTGCCCGCTCTCACACGCCCTGGCGCGAGCTCCTAGGTTCAACAGTTGACAAGCATGCATCTGTCTGGACAAGCTCTGCAGTCAAGCTGTCAGCATGGTTCACCTATTAATTTAAAACAAGCAGTTCTGGCTGTGCCGGGGAAGTGTGCTAGGCCCCGGCACCTCTGTAGTGCTGGTGGTCCGAGCGATGTCTTCGTGCTGGATTTCGACGGCGTGCTCGTGGATAGCGAGCCAGAGGTATGCTGAACGAAATCTTTAAGATGTTGTTACCACCCAAACACGCGATCACGGCATAGCAGCAGGAGATTCGGATCTTGTACAGCAGAACTCCCAGCTTCTTCAATCTGGCCCAGACTTGTGTAGCGTAGATGCTTGGACCCACCGGTACTTTCCAGTTTCAGATGATGCTCAGACACAACGACAAACGGTTGCAAGGCATCGCAATAGGTGCGCTTCCTGCCAACCAATGAGCTCTCAACACACCCTGCAGGTATCTGCGTCAGCATATGCAGCAGCAAAGGACTACTGGCCGGACTTGTTCGCAGCAGTTGATGAGGCAAAGCAGCAGCAGATACTCTCGGGTCTGCGGCAGACACGGCCAGTGCTGGTCAGAGGCTATGAGAGCATGGTTATGGTGAGTACCAGAAGACAGATCTTGAGCTTGAAGCAGCCTTAGGCTAGCAGTACTGTGAGTTGCTACCAGTCAAATATCATGCATGCTGAGGATCTGTAGATCGCTGAGAGACAATGCTGCCACAAAGTGGGCCTTTGTTCACTGCTAAGGTCACCAAACGCTGCAGTTTCTGCTCTTGCATCACCGATGTTGGCTGACACTAAGCAGAAGATCTGACACCACATCAACAATAATGCAGCCCTGTCGACACAGTGTAGTATTGCTGCACAATGTCCTGTAGGCGCGCATGTTGTTAGAGGAACCAAATTGTGTAGAAGCCATCTTGGCAGACTGGCACCCACTGCTGCAAACCACCCTGCAAAGGCAAGTAGGCAAAATCAGCATGGCACCTTGCTATTGTCCGTATGAAGCAAACAGCAGGTGCAGCAATCAGGGCATCAGAATGAACTTTAAAGCATGGCTATTCCTGCAGGGCAAGCACCTAGCTGGCTTTCAGTCTAGCTGATCACAGGGGTAATGGTAAACTCTGCTCAGGGTACGCTGTGAAAACAGTAGCAGTGAGGGGGGAGGCGGGTGGGCAGGAACACATGAGAAAGCACTTGGGATGCCAGGACGCCGCTCCAATACTTGTCATAGCAAGAGGGGCTCCGTTTCCTGGCGTAATAAGGCGTATCCTGGCGTAATGGAAGCATGCCGAGTATTCATACCAGGCAGCAGCATACTGAATATTCTACTTCTGGAATGCGATGGAGAACAACCAGACATGCGCATGTCTATGCAGCAGTATAGAAACAGTCCAGCAGAGTATAGCAAGAGTCCAGGCAGCGGGTCTAGGTCCTGTGTAGACAGCTTGTAAGGCTTGATCAATCCTCATGCAGATGGGATGAAAATTGGCTTCACCTCCAACATTCTTTTGAAGAACATCGGGCCAACTGGTTGTCAGCTGACAGAGAGGGGTGGCTAGCCAGGAACCAGCCTTACCCAGGGATGGTGGATGCTGTTACAAGCTGTAAATACCCAATATACTTTGCAAGCAGGTACGGACTGTATGAATCTTGTTTCTGCCTACATGCTAGGAAGACGCTAGGTGCGTGTCTCTGATGCGGGTGGTGTCTGCTTCATGACTTGCGTTTGATCTTCCTGATGGGGTAGGATTCGCCACCGCAGTAGCAGTTGCTGCTGATCTTACTCATGGGGTAGGGTTAGATGCCGCAGGAGTGCTTATCAAGGAGGCGTGATTTGCACAGGAAGGGATGTGTTAGTGACACCTGCTGTTTCATTGCTGCTGTGCAGCAAGGCAGCACATAGAGTATCAACCCTCATGCAGGAGCACTTTGGGTTCCAGGATCTGACACCAGATTCACCCAGGCTGTTCGCTTCATTGCTGCCTCCAGAAGAGAAGAAAGCAGAAGCACTCAGGTACGCTGTTATGCAGGACAGCTTGCTGTTAGCTGTGAGATCATCACTTGCTGCCTGCTCAGACTTCAAAGCTCGTTGCAACAGCTGCTGGGTGAGGTTGTGGCAACTGCATTGTCTGCTAGTAGGAATTCGTGTAGCAAATTCGATCCTCTTTGTGTGATCAAATAGGTAGGCGTCTGCCTGTGTGCAGGACTATAGCAGAGAGGCCGGTGTGCAGTGAGACAGGTGCTAGGCTGCACTTTGTGGATGACAGGTTGGAGACGCTGCTGGCAGTGCAGAAGCTAGCAGAACTCAGAGACTGGAACCTGTACTTGGCTGACTGGTAGGCTGTAGATTAAAAGTGCCCTGTCATGCTGTGAAGGGAAGTTTGGCTCATGCAGCAAAGTGAATGCAATGCTGGCTGATAAAACACGTAACTGCTGCTCCTAGCGCTTTGTAATGTAGGTTGATCATGAGGGTTTGAGCGTGTATGCTCACACACTGCAGTGCTACAGTGCTTGTCTGCTTCGTTTATGTGTATGTGCGGGAGCTCACGTGGAGGTCTGCATTGATAGACCATAGAGGTACTCCGTACCAGTGAGGATTAGTATCAACGGGATTCTGTGGTGTTTTATGCTGTATACAGGGGCTACAACACCAAGGCAGAGAGGGCAGCGGCAAGACAGACCCCTGACATCAAAGTAATATCACGTACTGCGTTCATTGAGCTGTTGAAATGGGGGATTTTGATGGGTGTAGATGACGGGTGCGAACCAACAGCTGAAGAAGTTGCTGCTGGTGTGGCTTTCAAAGCGCCAAGGACTTCCTAGCAAGCGAGTGTGCTTGTACGGAAGTTTAGTACGGAAATTTAGTTTCAATGTGGACTGATCTTTGCTACAGCTAAGCAGTAGCAGCTGATGTGTATATGTTCCTCACTTCGCCAGCTTTGCCAAAGAAGGCTTCTATCGCAAACCTGGTGACAGATGCTCTGGTGCTGTGTGGTTGTAGCTGACACAGTCCTGGCAAGTGCCTGTGAAATTATATAGGATAGTCCATAGGCACAATGCAGATATACTATTGTAATAACTTGGCTGTCCCTGTGGTTCCACCTGGTACCAGTTCCCAGTGGTGGTGTCTGCAGCCTGATCTTCAGACCTAATGCAACTCAATATCCACATCAAGCCGCAGTTGATTTCGAGGTTAGTCTGCTGATGCAACAGCTTGCAAGCATACTATATAGCAGTGCATGCCTGGGTCTGTCATTCGTCTCAGTGCAGTGCAGTGCAGTGCATAAGAAACATAGGGAACACAGTGCAGCTGACTGACACCAACCATGTCTGTGTTTTTCCAGCTCCACAAGTAGCTGTTGAGTTGATATATAGATGTATCAGTTACATGCCGAATGGCACCTGAAACTGCAGCATTTCGCCAGCACTTGGTCGCCCGCGATTGCGCGCGTCTGTTAGTATATTCTGCGTCAGTTTCATCGGACTAGCACCGCAACACGCCCGCTTCATTGCGGCGATGACCCTCTACATCATCATATGTTGTTTGAACGTGGAGATTGTGCTGTTCAAGCCGTAACTTATAACGCCAGCTGCAACCTGCGCCACAAGCATTCGTGCCTGATATACACACATGACATCCACCCAATAGCAGGTCAGCAGAGATGTGTTGATGCATGAAAATGTATAAGCCGTATCTCATGTCTCGTTCAACAGCATCAGAGCCGGGAGTGCCTGGGATGCAAGTCGGCAGTAGCCCTCCATCATCCACCATCATCAGCTGGCCAGGATACGGCATACTGTTCTTTTGGCAGCTAGGTATGTCTGCCATCAGTGTATCAACTGACTATAGTATAGTTCAATTCAAACAGTTGAGTGTCTCAGCATGGCTCTGGGTTGCCTACTTTGTCCAAGATAACTCGCTGCTCTTGTGTGGCTGTGCTCACTGGGGAGCAGCCCCTGTATGAACCTTGTTGATCAACTCAGCCAGCACAAAATACTTTGCAAGCACATCAGACACCTTACGAGCAGCTTGCAGTAATTGACGTCATCCTGCAGCGCATCGCAACCTCAGCAATCTCCAAACGGACTGGGAGTTCCTCATACACTGTGCAGCCAACACAACCTAACTCTGCCAAACACTTGCTCTGCACATCTGACCATTCAAAGCCAACAGCCTTGATCTCGCCATACTCATACACTGTACGCGTTCTGCTGATGCTTACTTACATGCAGGCATATTGCAATACCTCAAAGAGACTTTTGACCTGTCATCATGCACTATGGTGGGCTCGAGTGCAGGAGCACTTCTCACCATCTTAGCAGCATGTGGAGTTAGCCCACAGACTGCCCTAGACCTCGCTCATGACCTCTGCATACGACATGGTGTCTTTGAAAGGCCGTTGGGACTTATAGGTGTCTGGGGTGGCATAGTGAAGCAGTGGTTGCAGGAGTTGTTGCCTGACGATGCAGCAGAGAGGTGCAGTGGAGGACATGTGAGGATTGTGCTGACAACGGTACCTTACTTGCGTAGGCGAGTGGTAACTGATTTCAAGGTATGTTGTGCTTGCTTAAGTTGAGCTACAGGATATGCTGCTGAGATGCTCGTGTGTGACCTGGGCAGATGGCAAGAGGGGATCATCTCCTGTTTGGTTGCCAGATCAGAACGTCATTGTTCATCAAATCTGCGCCGAGTGCCGCTCAAGTAGGCATGTCATCGCATGTTTCAACCATGTTGTAGCAGGGAGAACTTGACGTGTGCTGGGCAATCTTCCTCATGCCGCTGATGCAGATTGCAGCATATAGCAGATGGCGCACAGCAAGTCATTGTAAGCATGTATGTACAGGTGCATCCGTGGCAAGTAACATCAGGCTTGCAGTGATTGCAAACAGCGACACAGGCTTCCTTGGTTGAATTCTTTCCTGCAGGATCGCGACGACCTCATTGACTGTGCTCTGGCATCAGCACACCTGCCATTCATCCTGGACTGGAAACCATATGCCAACTGGCGTGGGCAACGCTGTGTTGATGGAAGCCTGCTGTACATTCTTACCAGGTATTCTGCTTTGTCTGCGTCTCATGGCACTGTTTGTTGTGCTGAATGAACAAAGGTTTTGCTGGAATGCCACGGTGGTATCCCAGACAGCACATCACTTTGGTTGCTGGGCAGAATGATGGTTTTGTGCATGGCCTGCATGGCTTTCACACTTGGCTGCAGCCAGCAATCGTCTCGCGCTGCAGTGCACTATAGAACCGTCTCCGCATATACCACCCCATATCTGTTGGTATATGTTGCTTTCATATCGCTAAGTTTGGGACAGCTGCTGATGTCTGCAGGCGCTGCACAGCTCTCAAGCCCACTAGCTTCAGCTCTTTGCTTCTTTTCGACCCTATGTCAGACTGGAACTTGCTCAACCCCAGCAGCCTACTCCGCTGCATCTCCCTCTGCGGCAAAGACGCCGCACAGCATATGCTAGACCAGGGAGTGCAGTATGCCAGCAAGTTGCATGCCGTGGGTGGTTTGGATGCCCTTACAGCTAGTGGTCTGCAAAAAGGTTCCACAGACAGCTCTGGGACTGAAGATCATCAGAGACCACAGCACAACAAGGAGTACTTGCAGCTATCTGACAAAGTGCAGATTGTACTGGATGAGATCGGAGGTGATGCAGCAGTGTTGCTCTCTTCGTCAGTAAGTATCAGCAGCAACTGCAGTGAAGGGTCCGTCGTGCAGGACATTTGAGGGGGATCTCTTGTTGACAAGTTGCGACAAGATTTGATAGTGTTTGAGGGATACTGCCGTCCCACAGGTGGTCAGCCACATTGCGCTGATTCATCATGATGATTCGGAGTCATTGATTAATAATTGCACCATACTCCGAGAGCCTTTTGTACTGTAGTGCACGGCGCACATGCTCAACATCGGGCACTCGTCTGGTAGATTGCTATTTTGATGCTATTAACGACTTCACACAAACAGGATGCCATGGTATGACTGCAAGGTTTATTGAGGGGTTGTAACACTGTGTGGATTGTCGCAGTGGGTCACCCGTAGATTTCACAGGCCAGTGACATGTGTCACACTTGTGATATAGTTGGCACATGCCGTGAGTGTATCATTTCCCTTGCTTTTTGTTGCTTGACAGATGACGAATGTTTATTAACTTGGCCAGAGATGGTTCAGGGTAGCTCCAATATTCTGTAGATTATATCTTATGCATGTATGCATTTGCTGCCCAACAAACAAGAGAGTTGAGAGATGACCTTCAGGCTCACTGGCAGGGTGGCACAACTCTGGTTTCAGCGCCGTCACTAAGGGGCCTCCATACACTTCTATGGCATAGACTCTATGAGTCAATAATTAGTAGTGAGTGCCTTCAGCATGTCCAGTGTTTGCTGTCATGCGTTGTGAGCAGAGAGGCAGGTTGTATTGCAATTGCCTTCTGCCCAAATCCCCCAACAAGTGTTGTTATGCATGTCAGGTTTTACTCACAGTGCAACTGCCTCCCCTGGAGCTTGCAGCTTGCCAGTCAGTTGGTCTGCATCATGTTGTCACCAAGTTCCAGGTTGCACCCGCTGCTGCTTGGTCACCTGCGTGTGTCTGTTGGGTACTTCACCTGCCAGGTTGCGATCATGGCCTAGGCTGGTGTTGTCCTATCTGCTAGCATTACAAAACTCAATAGGGTATTGTAAGTTTGCCTCCATTACCCTGTAAAGCGGATGGGGCCTCCACTTGTCACACCACTGGGTTGCCTATGCCTTTGTCAGAAGGTAGTCCTGGTCAAGTGGTTTGGTCCCCAAGGCCCTGAGGCCTTGCTCTGAGTGGCCGTGATCAGTACTGCTGGCCTTCAGCACACATATTGAGGATTGAGTATTGTGTGTGCCGTCGACCCAAAGACCCTGCGCAAGGCTGCGATTGAGGCACATGCAGAGGAGGAACTTAAACGTTGTGCTACAGCCATCTGCTGCGCTGTTATGACAATGGACAGTGTTACATACCAGATGTCAGCTCAGCTATGCAGCCAGCAGTAGTTTATTTCGCACCTCCACATGACTGGTGACTGGCTGCACAACGATCCCAGTACTTGTGGTTGCTTGGCTGCCCACGGCTCACTCACTGGCTTGCAGGACCATGTAACTGTAGCCAACGAGCCAATATGGAAGACTCTGGGCCACCTTATATACCTAGAAATAGACACCCTAAGATTGAAGTACGAAGGCTTGACGATGATTATGCAGAGTTTGAGTTGTCAGGCACTGATGTCAGTGTCGCGAACGCCTTAAGGCGCATTATGATAGCAGAAGTGCCAACAATAGCTATAGACTTAGTGGAGTTTGAGAACAACACCTCAGTGCTCAACGATGAATTCATGGCACACCGTCTAGGCCTGGTTCCCTTGACATCCATGTTTGCACCCAACATGGGGCTGCCTTACGATTCCATGGACAACTCTCCGGACGTGGAGTTTATGCTCCATGTCAAATGTACGGATGGAAGGTCCTTGGAGGTTACAGACCTTGACTTGGTGCCAGTTGTGCCAGAAATACCAGTACGACCCGTGTCAGCAGACTTGCAGCAGAAGGTTGCTGGAACAGCGGTCAAACCAGTAGTCATCGCCAAGCTTGGGCGCAATCAAGAGATTAAGCTGAAGGCAATAGCACGCAAGGGGATCGGGAAGGACCATGCCAAATGGATTCCAGTAGCTACAGCAGTGTTCCAGTATGCAGCAGACATCAAGATCAACCATGCTCTAATGGATGAACTCACAGAGGATCAGAAGCAGGACTTCGTGAACTCCAATCCACACACAGCTGCCAGGAACGTTCTTAAATATGACCCAGCAACACGCATGGTGAGCAATGTGCCGCAATCGCAGCCATATTGACAGCAGTGCAGCTGAGGTATCTTGCATCAACCACACCCATCACATCTTGTAACAAGTCGCAGTACAGATTGTCAATCACTTCCCAATGGCAATTCACGTCTATCAGCAGTGGACACATGCCGCGTGTTCAGCAAGATCTTGCACCATTTGCACCATGGCTTGGAGCTGCTGCGCTACCTCCCGATTGCTGTTTCTGCACAACTGGTGTATGTGCAGGTTGAGCTAGACGAGCCAGAGGCGTATGCCTTCGATGAAGAAATTCTGAAGAAAGCACAGGAGCTTGGCAAACCCGGGCTTGTGGAAGTTCGGCAATTGCAGGACAAGTTCATCTTCAGAGTTGAAGGAACAGGTGTCTTGCCGGTGGGTCCCTTGTGCTGAGCAGTGTGTATGGCTTGCATGATTGAATTCAACGCTGGATGTGGTTGTGCCGTCGGCATCACGGTGGTGGGGATCTCAGTGGCCAGACTGCCACTAGATGATAACATCAGTAGCAGCAATTGGTGCAATTGCTTTGCTTGCACCCTGTCGCCGACACATCTTGAATAGTAACCTTTTCACAAGACCATCTCTCTGTCTCAGATTTACAGCATGAGCCTTGTATCTGCACCCATTGGACCGACCACTCATGCCCTCTCACACTTGCTGCATTCCGCCTGCTCCAACTTGCTGTGGGGAACATGGCATAGCCTCAGCAAGCCCCAGCATACCACATGTGGGGGATTCACAGTCTCAGAGCGTACAAACGTGGGTGAAAGATGCTGATCAACACTTTTGCATTTGGCATGTCCTGCAGGTGGCTGAAATCATCTGGCAAGCTGTAGAGCATCTAGAAA
The DNA here is from genome assembly GCA_001630525.1 of Coelastrella sp. M60. Taxonomy (NCBI): domain Eukaryota; kingdom Viridiplantae; phylum Chlorophyta; class Chlorophyceae; order Sphaeropleales; family Scenedesmaceae; genus Coelastrella; species Coelastrella sp. M60. Next base: position 1,180 of record LWCB01000686.1, on the reverse strand, counting down.
AGAAGTTGGATAATCTGGACAAGGAAGCTGGAGATGCTGAGACAAAAGAGTGGGAACTCGGCAGAGACTATATGCGGGATGCCTGAAGGTCTCACACAGCAGCGAAACAGACATGGTAACTGCTGTCGACAGTGGAGGCGATCAAAGGAGACTGCTATGGTTTGCTGTCTTTGAGGTAAACGAGGCTTATGTGAGTGCTTCCTTACAGCAGCTAACAGTGATCAGTTCCAGCGTACAGAGGTACTGCGCAACAGCCCTGGGCTCAAGCGTGCTGAGGGCTTTCTATGACCACCTTCTGCAGAGTTTGGATACAAGGTTGCACAGTGCCTGTCGAGGCTACCTGGTGTACATCGCCTATAAAGTGTCATATGCTGCTTTTGTTCATCAGTTAACAGGCAAGTTATGGGTGTCTCCAGCCCTGAGTTGTGGTGGCATTGAAATATGTGTCCCACGCTCGCATGTTGACCCGGGGGCCCAGTGGCCTATACCTGTGGCGACTGCTATATCAGATGCAAGAACCACCTCATATTTTGTTGCCGGTCTGCTTGATATGGTACAAGTCTTGAATGCATCAGGTATGAAAGAAAGCTTGGCATCAGGTATGGTGCAGGTCTTGAATTGCATGGATGCATCAGAATGTTTAGACACAGCAGACTGCCAGTGGGCGTATCCTCGTCAGCTGATGGTGACCGACTATGATTCCCAACATCTCAGATCTCACAGGCTGTGGGCAAAGCTGGGCACGTGCATTTCACTGACAGTGTCAGTTTCACCTCAGAGACACCTGTGAGACCGTTGAGATTCTGAGTATGTGATCGAGTTGAGTCGGTAAAAGCTGCTACAAAAGCTGCTACAAAAGCTGCTACACACCAATCATACAGATATGTATCGCGCACAGTGGTAGTTGTTTACGAGATATACGAGGTGCCACCCCAAATGAGTCCCATACGTGCACCTTGCACTCAGTTGCAACACGTCTTCGCCAAACATGATGCGAGTAGCCAATGAGCAACTTTTCTTTAACCTGTTCATCAAGCGTCCCGGGTACGCTCCGCAGCCAGTAGCACTATAATGCTCGTCGCGGTGTGATATGGTGCCCAGTAGCGCTGTGCTTGAGAACTGATAACACAGTATGCAGGAGTTTGCATGATGGCATTGAGCCTCAGCAACATGCATCCCT
>LWCB01000671.1:0-28008 GCA_001630525.1 Coelastrella sp. M60 | reverse complement strand
CAAGGGGCATGCTGTCCTGAGAAGTCTCCTGTTCCCTGGTTATTGCTTCTACTACAGCGCAAGTGACCTCACTTGGGGATCTCTATATGTTGGTGATGGGCTCAGGAATGCTGACTTAGTCTTTATGCTGTGATGCACTATCAAACATTAAGGTACATGTCAGTGGTTTGGTTGTTGCCAGCAGTGAGGGTGCATGTATACTGCATGGGAAAGACTGTGGGCCATTGTGACTGCAATATTGCTACCTTCATTTGGTAGATAAAGGTCCCTGTGCCTGGAATTGGCATGGCATGTAACTAAATTGGCATCTCAGGTCACTTGATGAGCTCACTGAGGCTCGCATCATGCTTGCACCTCTGGCTAGATAGGCTGTCTTAAACTATACAGCTTGCTTGCCCTAGATTACCCAAGTGTTTCCACCAGTGCTTGATATTATATCGGCGCTTGGAAGCCTGCCTGTCGCCAGGCTGTACTGCAGGCCCACCTCAGATTGGGCTGCCACCGCCGGGGGTGAGTCAGCTGCCACCGTCCGGGGTGAGTCAGCTAGTAGAAAGTGTAACTAGCTGCAAAAATGTTTCGTAGAACAATCTTACAGTACGCAGTCACTCCTTCATATTCCAAGCAGCTGTCCGTATGGCCTGCTAGTGCCCAGTTACGACCTTCCGAAGAACCGCTTCCGGGACGACCGCATACCAGGCTCTGGCAGCCTCGTACAGCTACCCAGCACACATCTTATTTTGGAGTGACTTAAGCTTCTGTTTGTGCTTATCGCGACAAGCTCTGACGGACACGAACTGTATCAGGCACTCAGCATGTATGCTTTCTGCCATCATGCTGCCTTAACTTTGCAGGATACCACAACAAACGTTAATTAGCACCGGTATGGCAAACTCGCGAGAGCTATCCGGAGTTCTATCAGACTATCTTAAGTGGCGGAACACATGGGACGATTTAGGCAGCTCAAACTGTGATATACAAACTTTGAGAATTTATCACAATAATGCAGACCAGCTCAAGGCTACCTGCAGCCGCCTCTCGCGCAATAGCAGCGTCATAGCTCTGGACATCGGAGCAGCAGAAGGAGAAGGATGCAACGCCTTAGCAGAGCTACTGGAGGTGAGTAAATTGCTGGAAACAGTATAACTGGCCACAGAGAAAAAATATCAAAGAAATCAGCCTGGACGTATATGCAGACAACTTTGCAAGCAGTCAAGCCAGGGATACAGTGATCAAATATGGTGCACCAACCACATGCTGCCCTTTTATATGCACTTCCTTGAGTCTACACGGGCCTTGACAGACCCAGCATACAAGATATATGCACACAGTGTCAGGTCACCCCGCTGTCCTCCACAGAGTGGCACACATGCAACTATGTTGCACTCGAGACTTACAGCAGTCGCAGCATCTGTTGCAACACGCCTTGCCTCAAGTTGCCCTGTGGGACACAAGACCTTTAATTCAGTTTCATGGTCTGCTCCTTGCAGGTCAATCAACACATCGTCAACCTACGCATACAGAACCTGGGCACTCCTGAGAGCAATGTGGCACTGCTATCAGCAGGGTTGCAGCTCAACCCCAGCATACAACAGCTGACATTGCAGAACCTACAGCCAGCTGCAATGGTGCAACTCTCACAGGCGTTGTCGGCACAAAGCTGCAAATGTCGACCGCAGCAGTTGATGCTCCCAGGTGCCAGGTCAGTCCTGCTAGCTGCTAGCTACTAGGAGCTAGCATAGGTGCAGCTTTAGCAGGAGGATGCTGTATTTGGTCATCTCAACGCAGCTGCAAGTCACTAGTGGACCTGCACATTGCCATTCGTACGAACTTCATCAGCTAGACAGGTCCATCATGCATAGTCTGCATCCACACTCTGCTTCTCATGTTTGTGTTTGCAGGTTGGATTCAGCAGCTGCAGCCGCCCTGCATACTGCTTTGTTGGCACAGCCCCAGCTGACGCTGCTGAACCTACAGTCTGCAACCTTCTTAGCTGCTGCAGCACATGTGATAAACACAGCACTTGCCAGTCACCCTGGCCTCGCCAGACTGGAACTGCAGAGCGCATCAGGATTAGATCCTGCTGCGTTAGGCACCTATCTGGCATCAGCAGCAGCAGCCCACAGCTGTGCCTTGCAGGCCATCCTGCTGGATGAATGCAACTTGCAGGACTCCGGAGTTCAACAAATGGCTACAGCTGCCTCAGCAGTCCCAGCATCCTTGCCCATCCAACAACCACCATCAGCCAGCCACAAGTGCAGCAGCAATCTGGGACATCCCTTAGACCAGCCATCCGCAAGCTCAAGAGGGCTCAGGGAGTTGAGTTTGAGCAACAATGGTATAGGACTTGAAGGAGCTAGGGCTCTTGGGGGTTTGTTGGTTGGGGCAGGGTTTCAGCAGCTGGCAGTATTGAACCTCAATCAGAACAGCTTAGGGGGTGAGGGTTTAGCTGAGCTGGTTAAGGGGTGGTGTGCTGGAGGTTTCTGCAGTCTACAAGAACTGCACCTGGAGTGCAACAGCATAAAGGGTGAGTTCTGGCACAATATACAGCTCCTCTATGATTATTTGCTCTGGTGGTTGATCAGTTGGTCATTTGGACAACACCATGATGCCCTGCTATACACCTTGTGATCAAGGGCTGGTGCAACCTTCTGGACTCTATCATAGCCTTATCAAGCTTGCTCTTGGGTGCCATTTGTGGCTACAGCAAACCTTGCAAGTAGACCTTGAGCATGCATCGGATCATCCATGCGTTGAGAAAGGAGGTTGTTGTTTGCTGACTGTAGGTGTGGAGGGGCTAGTGCTCTTGCTGAGCAGTCCAGCAGGCAGGAATATGAAGACCTTGACTCTCAACAACAACTGTATAAGTGATGAAGCGGTGTGTCAGCTCGCAGCAACAATCAGCTCAAGCAGCAGCTTAACCATACAGCACATCAACCTCAGCAGCAACTGGATCAAGGACGAGGGCGCACAAGGTTTAGCTGAGATGCTGAAGTCACAGAGCACCCTGCTTTCCTTGCACCTGCATAAGAACCGGATAGGGCCCAAAGGTATCGATGCACTGATACTTGCAGCTTTTGGCAACCCTGGCTTGCAGCAGATGGAGCTCAGCGGCAACAGATTCCGTGATCATCGGACTAAACTTGATATCGAGGGTTTGTCAAGGGCCCTGGCAGCCAGGCGACAAGGGCTTGGCAGCAGCAGCAGAAGGGTTGTTGCAGCAGCTGAGGCAGATGCCGCTGTACTGCCAGGTATTGCTGCTACTGCTGATGGCAACGAGAGACGCTGCAGCGGTGACAGCAGAAGTCCTGGTAGTTCAAGTAGATTAATGCAGAGCTCGAATGAAAGGCGGCCATCAAGTGATGTCGGTTCTGAAGCAGAGACAGCAGCAGCGGCTGCAGCAACAATTGAAGACCAACTGACAGTTCGTGCAGCCAGATTTGTTGAGCATGACAATGGTACCAGCATATATACAGCAGCAGCGGCTACAGCAACAGCAGCAGCAGGTATTGTTGGCGGAACAGATGCAGCAGTAGTAGTTCTGGAGGCTCCAGCAGTTGAGAGTATGTCTTATGATCTTGTTGCTGCCGAGCATTCCTTGCTAAGCTGCAGCAGCGGCAGCGCTGCTCTGGGGTCCAGCCCGTTTGCCTCTCAGGCGCGATGCAGTTCAGGCTGGGATGACTCACCCACAGGCTCTGTGGAAGCAGCAAGTGATCATCCAGGCGAGCCACAGTGTGTGACACCAGGCTCAGAGGCAGGCAATCATGATGATGTCATCATGAGTGAAGCTATTCAGGCAGAGGAACACTCCTTGGCAGGTGGATGTCAGCACAAAGCAATAGAGACAATCAGTAGCGGTGCATCAAGCACTGATGTTACAGGCTTCCAGTTGGCTTGGCATCGGGTTACATCAGGTGTTGGGGTTCTATCCGATCCAGCAGGAGGCTCTGACATGTGCTGGTCAGGAGGGTTGCAGGAGTTATTCCTACCTGTTGGCTTTGTGCACAAGCTCAAGCGCAAAGTTAGCAGGAGCCACAGCTTTGACTTCTGGGCAAGGACAAGTAGCAGCCACCAAAGCAGCATTGTGAGTGGCAGTGACATGGACAGCAGTGCTGCTGGTTGCAGCTGCACATCTACTGTTGGTCCTCTGCTGAATAAGGGAAGCTTGGTATTCTCCGGACTAAGTGGCATGGGGCCAGGCAACGCAAGGCTGCCAGTGACAGACGTCTTGTGGCCTAGCATAGAGTCATCTTGCTCCGCAGAGCCCTTGAGCACAGCAGCAACTGCAGCAATGCCTGCAGTCAGCCTGATGTTTGAAACAGGCCTTGGTGGTACTCAAAATGTAGATAGTTTGTCAGGCTGGATGTTGGATGACGCTTTCACAGGGCAGGTGGTGCTTGCGGGGCTGTGGAACAGCAGCAGCAGCAGCATGAGTGGGGCTGGCAGTTTGTCTGGGGCTTTGAGTTCTATAATAGCGCGGAACAGTAGTGGTGAGCAATTCTACAGCTGCAGTGGTGATGGGGCAACTGAAGGAACCATACCCGGTAATTTGGCCGGTGTCGTGGACCTCGCTAGCAGCAGCAGTAGAGCCAAAGCACCAGTAGCAGCTGGTGCAGTCAGGAGGCTGAACAGTGGTGGTGTTCTCGTGAAGAAGGCATCATCGGCGGGGGCCTCAGCAGGAGCAGCGTTGCTGACGGTTGATAATACACGGGCTGGATTGTCTAGGTTTGGGAAAGCAGCTGCAGCAGGACATGAGTAATGCGCACACACACGACAAGACCGCCATACACGGCAAGTACTGAGCGACATACATAGATGTGATCAAGTTTAAGTCATATAAGTGTGAAGTGAAGTCGCAACAAATGTTGCATACTTTTCATGTGCAATGTGGTCCTTTCCTATCTGCCAATAAGTGCAGAGCTGTTCAAGGCAGAAAGTTTTTGTTGAACAGAGTTGTTTTTTGCCGCTGGCAATATAGTGTCTTTTTGACGTCACCTTTTCTTTCATCTGACGGCTCGAGGGTTGTAATGTTGATGGTTCCAGCCACACTGTAGCAATTCTGTAGCTACTGCGTGGTGGACTTGGGAGTGGTCGAGCAACTGTGTTGTACTACGACAGTGTCTATCAAAGTCAGGCAGATTGTCGAGGCAAGTTCCTTAGGCAAATTCTGCTGTAAGCAATCAAACAAGTTAGCCATGCAACAAATAAGATGCCTGATACAGCTGAATGATATGCACTTTAAAATTTCATCAGTGATGGCTGTGGCTTCCCAGGTAACTGAGCAGTGCTGCAGTGTTCTTTTGATTGCCATCTGCTGAGCGAGATACTGTCATGGCAAGAGACAGGGATGAACTGACAGTGGTGGAGAGATCATATTCAGTAACCATTGATCAGCAAGGTCAGCAAGGTCAGGCACTGCCCATAGGGCCTTTTCAAAAAAATATATAAGTCAACCCGCCAGCATGGTTTGTCGCGATTGAGACATGCAAATCCTGAAGAACAACATCAAGTTGTACTTACATGCAAGCTCCTGTCAACAGCATACTGATCAGTAACTTACGCATGTGTACACTGTTATGCCCTAGTTGCATCATGGGCCCTGCCACGTCAGCAACAAGGCACCTACTATACATGCATGCTTACACTGGAGTAAGCAGCTCCCTTCATTTCTACCAGAGAGCTGGTTCACAATGCCAACTTGGAAGAAATTTCACAACTTGAGCATGATGAAAGCACAAAGATTGCAGTATACAGTACACTGTCAACAACAGGTACGATATGGTTAACATACATGTACGCTGCTGACTGTAAAATACATCTACACATCAGACAGTCACAAGGGTGCACGCATGTATGCATGCATGCCTGCACTGGGACACTCATCAGGCTCTGTACATGCTGCCGTAGCCAGTGCTCGCACCCTTGCTTGACAAAACGCCTGCCGGCAGCTGTATAGAGCTAAGAACAAATAGACAGTTCGCAATACAACAAGACGTGTCACATGGGTTGCTTTGCTGGTCCATGTGCAATTGAAGCAGGAACTTGAGCTTGAGCTTGACCAGAAACCACATTTGCAACTCAGCACTGAGCTCGGCATGTTGTGAAAGCTTTGAGACTATGTGAATACCCATACATGTCACATGCTATGCCACAACCCTTACTTTAGCTGTGTTGCACACCAGCATCCTCAGGTCTAGGCAGGTCAGGCTCAACCAGATGCCCAGAAGCCCTTGATAGCAAACTTCTGTTGCTGCATCCACCAGCCCAGCCTGCTGATATGCCTCAAGGCAGCATCTATGCAGTCACAATCACAGCTTTGGCAAAGGCTTTCTGTGCATGACTGGCTTCAGGACTGTCTCCCAAGCAGGGCCAGCTTCTGTGCGGTTCAAAGAGCTCACCTGCATGATAAGGCAACGATCAGCAGAAACAAGGTCGCTAGTCCACTGCGTGCTGTGTGACAACTCGACATACATGCCAGGCGAGATTGTGCTGTGAAGTCATCAGAGAGACAGGGTAAACCAGTGATTTGAGGTGATGACTCTCTGAAGATAAGAAAGAAAGAAAGAAAGAACCAGCATGGCAAGCTGCTTCACCTGCCACTTAGTGAAATATCCCTGCCGTATTATAAGGTTGACAGTTCAAGTCCAGTATAAACCCCCCTAGCTCCCTACCTTGGCCATGTCCAGCAGAGCCTGGTACACATTGCCGTCAGCACGTCCCAGTGCGGAATTCAGTGCATAATCCTCCCAGCCGAAAGAGTCTACAAGTGCTACTGCCTCAGGCCGCAGGGCAGCTAGGAGTGCCCGATGCTGTGCACGAGCAGCTGCTGCCTGGTCACCTACAGTGCAGCGGATAGTCCACCACCTTGTGGTCAGCCTCAACTAGGGACCCCTCACTCTGTCACAATTCCAGTTCCAAGGAGTGACAGTGTGCAGTTATCAACTTGCTACGATAGCACCACGCATCTTTGCGTATCAAGGTATATATGCAGGCATGGCAGCTGCCTTGGATGCAGCACTTGGCTTCTGACGGACATAACAGAGCACAAGCATGCAATAACAGAACTATGACATCACTCACCGTTCATCCATCCTGCCTCCAACAGATCAGCAGCACCTGCTTCCACTAGTGCAAGACCAAACAGTGTGCAGCAGCGACCCAACACTGCCAGAGTAGACTGGTTCAAACTGCCCTCTGAGCGAGCTTGCTGCAGAGTCTTCATAAACGTCTGCATAGAAAACAACAGATCAGAAGCTTTAGACATATTGGCGGTACCTTGAGAACTGAATAATAACTTTGTCAGTTTGTCGGCGCAGTTTGTTGGTGCATCGATGCCAACAGAAGCAAATATCAAGCAGATCTGTCATGTGACATGCAACCCACATCTGTATTTGAGAAAGCAGACTCCAGGGGATGCGTAACACAGGACCTGATAGAGTAGCATATACTCAAGTATTTTGCCACTCTACGTTTAAATCACTATTGCAGAAAATATTCCAGAGCTTCCCTGCCTTGTCACACCCTCCACACCTGCAATAGGACCATCTCTGTATGTGACTTTGCCAGAGCTATCTGTGCCACTGTGCAGCTGTTCCAAGCCTCCCCCTCAAACTTCAGCTGACCTCCACACTTCTGTTGCAGTAGTGTGGCGCCCTTCACTGTGAGATGAGCTGCACGGTGACGCAATGCAGCGAAAGCCATGCCTGCAGAGAATGTACACAAGGACAGGGCAGTCCATGAGAACATATTCCATCATTAAAGGGATCCACAAGAACTTTACATACCGACTATACGTCATTAGATGGTCATGGTTGGTTGATGAACAGGGGATGGGGTAGATTAGCAGCAGATACATGTACACCCGCCAAACATGCAAGGACACATCAGAAGGTTGTCACAGTGCATGACAAAGACGGCAGCTCTGTCCACAGCTATCTGAGCAAGAATGACACATAGACCATTGCCGCAACTCTGCAAGCCATTCCAACCCATATGAAACGCCTCTTCACCCCCCCTTCCTTTCAACTGCAAACATCTTTCAAACACATGTTCTGGTGCATGTCGCTGGTCAAGCAGCACATCAAACACTATCAGCAGGGACTTACTGGGATCACTCCAGCAGTCTGGCCCCCTGACACTGCATCTGCTGCGCAGCTCCTTCTCCAGTGACCCAGCACCTAGGTAAGCTGCACTGCCGCCAACTGCTTTACCAGACTTTCCAGACACAAGAGCTTTCAATAGATAGCGAGCAGTCTGCACACAAGCCCAACATAGATTTTATGATTTTACATTCAAAACCTTTCTTTACAGATTCTCACATCTGGATGTGCTCCAGCAACCCAACGAGTAGCTTACTCAGGTTGCAGGCACAACCTTGCAGCATGACAGGCAAAGCTCTGTGCTTTTTACCACTCAAGCAAGCCTGCTGGCTGCACCGTGGAAGGTGTACATTGCATCATACACACGCCCATTACGTAAGGATATACACACGATATCCCCAATCACAAGGACCTCTGATCAGAGCCTGTTTTGTGAAAGACATTCAAATGCAGGTGTATACATATATACGGATTATCAAGGCAGAATAAAGAACAAAAATGCTCTGACAACTGATCTGAGGACTGCCGTGACCATGAAGTAGTGCTGACTACATACCTGCAAGTACAGGACATTGTTGTCGCCCTCCCATGTGACATTCTGCACGTAGCTAGCAAACAGCCTCGGCAGTCCACTCAGCTGACTGTAGCCATGACCACCACATGTACGACGAGCGACTTCGATGCCGTCTGCTGTGATTGCTGTACACGTGGCCTTGAGCCCCGAGGACAGGGCATGTAGCTCAGGAAGGTCAGTGAACACCCCCTTGTCACGATCAGCCTCGAACCTGCATGGAGGGGAGCAGCAAAGCAGTCAAACAAACTGGAAAAAGGACACAAAGGGACGAGCGGTATGGGCGGGTGAAACAAGATGCCTGGTACAGAGTTCAAAACCTTTGCCTCTTTACAGCTGTCGCAGTGGCCATAAACTGCCCCTATGATGATAGTTAGCAGCAGGCACGCAGCACAGAGACAGGGCTGTGAAATGAGCAGCAGAACCCAGCGCTACGTGCCTGCTGCTTGCAATCAGTGGGGCTTGACCCTGCAGACTCCCTAGTAGTGAGTTCCAGATCCCATGCTCATGGTAATTTCCACTGTCATTCCCAATGACATGCTGCCTGCAACTATGTATGAGTCAACACTGCAGGCAAGGGAAGGACTCATACTTCTCACATGCAAGAATTGAGCAATACCAAGACAAAAACAGGGTGACGACTTACTTCTGATATCTTTGTTGCATGTTCTGCCCCATAAACCAGCAAGCATATGCGCTTGAAATCAGCCCCAGTAACGTGTTGGACACATTCTGATAGTCCAACACCTGGGACTCCCTTTGGCCTGCAGGATACCACATAGAAATAAGCACACACAAGTCAGGAAGCTCTCATGAACCTCATGTGCTTCATGCCATGTATAAAATCACTGATCCAGCAATCACGCATGGCCCCTGCTGGACATTTGACAATGCGTATGCTTGCACAATTGCTGTTGCCCAACTTGTGCCCAGAAGCTTCACTGTAGGAGAGAAATCACAGTCCCTTTGTCTGCTCTTAACTTGCCAGAAAGGCTTGCATAACATGCTAGCGGAGCAGTGTACATGCCCTCAGGCGAAAGAATCCTACCTGGGCCAGGTGCTGTCTGCCTGCGTACTGCTGCATAGCGTGTTGCAATGGTCACAGCTTTGCTGAGCACCCCACCACTATTCTTCACAATGTCAGCCCTCACATACAGCATAGTGGCATAGCTGGCCTTGCTGTTGGCGGGAGGTGGAGGGATGTAGGTGCCCTCTGGGGTAACCTTGGCAAAACGCATCATCATGTTCAGACGGGCTGCAAAGGCAGAAAAGCAGCCAGATGCTCGATGTTGATGCCAGACGAGGGGGCACTGCCAGCTGATAGAGATACTTATGACCCTGCCTGACAAAAAGGTATACACTGTGCCACTTTGATCATCCTGCAGACCAAGTGCTGTAAGCAGCGGAATACATGATGAGCTACAAGCCTCAGGCCTGCCTGTTTGCAACGGTGTGTGCAGAGGAATGTGCAGGTGATTCACTGCTGGCGGAGGTGATGACTTACGTATGCGCACATGGTCCATGCTCATGTAGCCGTTGTCCACACCACCGAAGCCAAACTTGGGCCCTATGTCACCAACAGTGATGCCTGGCATGGGAAGGTGGTCCTCTAAGCGGCGCAGCTGCAGGAGGGTACATGGACAGCAACTTGTGAATCAAGGCTACAACCAGAGCAGTAGCAATAGCCAAGAGAACATGAGGCAGTATATCAATGCAGTGCTTATGCGCAAGATATCAACATCACCATGCTACACAGCTCGTCACAGTCGCTTGCTTGAAACCAGTCAGAGAGCCGAGCACACTGTGTACTGACCTGAACGATGAAGGCATGAGGTCCGTAGTCCTTGCCGCTGAGTATGAGTCTTGCCATTACTACTGCATGAGTGGCAGTCTTGCCCATACCCCCTGGCCACCACTTGGTGCTCGTGAGAGTGGGCGAATGCAGAATGAATTCCTGCAGGGCGCAGCAAAGAATGTAGAGCAGTAACATGGGCCTTTGCTCTGCTGATTGCATGCAGAAATTGATCAATGGGCCTTGGCTCTTCAGGTTGCAACTTACTAAGGACCTAACTCTCGTACCTCTGTTCGTTGCAACCAGATCAACACTCAGTGTGCAAGTACACCATATGACATCTGCTGCAAGACTATACCAACAAGGTCCTTGCAGAATACACGATTGTGCATGGCTGGGTGATGCACAGGTATATCTGAGCCGCCAAAGCAACAAGAACCGAAAGCATGTGTGGTCTGATAAGCGCTTTGCAGTGCACAAACAAGAGTAGCACCACTGCACTGTTGTCACAATGTTGCCAAAAGAGGAAAGATGGCAATACGCGGTGCACACTGGTACCTGCTTCTCTGCATCGTAAGTTGCTGTTGTCTCCAAGCCACGTACAAAGGTGCCATGACCAAGCTCAGTCTGGGCATATGTGCCGATGATCTGCAAGACACAACACACCAGCAAAACGGTTTTCAAACTCAAGCGGCAAGAGGGCTATGCCCAACATCTTGGGCAAGTCACCGACTGTGAAGCTGCTGCGTATTGACATCATACTACATGTCTCTCTCCTGGAGGCGCGCAGGCACAAATTGCAATACTGCAGAAAAGCTTTTTTTTTTTTCCAAAGGTCCTGCTATGAAAGAGGCTCTGCTGTACCCAGCAACAATCAAGGATGGCTACTTGCACGGAGCAATGCTGCTAGCCAGGCGAAGCCAGGCCTAAAGGTAGGCCACAACAGCATGCAAGGATTGCATGCACATCATGCGCACGATGCAAAGAGATCATGGCAACACTACATGATCCGTACCACACCTGCAGGTTGAGGCAAGGAGGCAGCCACTTTGCCTGCTGCTCAGAATCACCTTGAGACAGAATTGTGGGCATGAACATCTGCAGGAATATAACATACAAGCGGCAACAAACCAGTCGATTACCATTCAAACGTTTGGAGCACGTTGCTATCTGCATAGCAGCCCACAGCAACAACTTCAGCTGCCTGAACAGTGGAGGCAAATGCAGACGCAAAGCAGTAAACAAACATCTCTCTTGCCCATGATGGCAAAGCCATGTTGCAGCAAAGAGTTGGCTCTTTGCAACCACATGACAATGCCATCATAGGCAAGAGAAGATGTTGATCTTGCTTGTGATGAATCACTCAAACACTGGCATGCATGTATGCATGCACGTGCTAACAGCCGTGGCATCATCAGCTGCTTTTCCTACCCCTATGTGCAACTCTAGGCCGCCAGGAGAGTCTGCCAGGAGCCGCATCATGAGGCCGTCATCCATTGCCAGCTTGTCGGCTTGCATCTTCTGCCTGCAGGCGCGGACCAGTTGCGACATGCTTCAGAGAGCGCAAGATCCGGTCACACACTTCTCAACGTGAGTCTCGTCAAATACATTGAGCTATGTTGTCAGATACTAATTCTGCTTATTTCATGCGTAGCTGGATACTGATTTTGGCTTGCTCGCTTCCTGCTGCTTGCACCCCATCAGCAATTAGTAGCTGCAGCACAGAAGCCAAAACGGTTAACAATTGCAAAGGGTAGGAAAGAGAACGTACCATATGCCCAAGGCACAGCGCAAGCCATGCACATGTTCCTCCTCTCTGGTGTAGAAATACTGATTGGTCTTGTTGGCCCAGGATGTCTTGGCCATCACCTCAGCGAATTGCGCCCTATGATACACAAGATCGTGCCAGACGGTTCTGATGCTGTTTGAGGCACAAGGAGCTTCTTCTGAACATGCTGAGCCTTTCTTTATATAAGTGTGAACACGCATGTGACAGATACGACCTGCTGCTGAGGCTGCAAGCTTTCTGCTCCAGGCTAACCCACTTTCAGCAGGGAGGTGGCCCTGCAACCCCTCGTACAGATGCATGTGACATCTTACTTTTGCTTTCAGCCCTTACCTGCGCTCTACCTTGTCCTTGCCTCCATTCAGGTAATAGCAGAGCTCCTTGGAGTCGAAAGATGCCCTGTTGCGTTCCTCAACGATGTCTCTCTTGGGATCTTCCGCATGTTTGGTAACTAGAGCTGTGGATATAGCCTGAAGCTGTCGAGTGCGCTCGTCGATCTCGCGAGCAGCCATCCCGTGGGCCTGAGAGGTGAGTAATCTGCTTGGCTAATCAGTTGCAACAGGATTGATACGCACCAAATTGCATACAGGCCAGCTGTTTAAGTGGTACTGTATACACCAGATATTCATGGCTTGCTTGTTTAAGGCTACGAGACAACTGCTGCCACCTCAGCAAACGCTGCCACCATTCTAACTGTACCCGGGCTGTTACATGTATTCAAGACACACAGAGCGTGCTTTGCAATGGTTTGTACTGCCTGTAAAAGATTTATCAATTCATCACTGTACAGCCATAGAATAATATACAGTGCAGATCGTTATGGCTGTGAAATATGGGGCATCTACTAGTTGGTGTTAACATATGCCTGTGCTTTTGACTGCCAACATATTTCGTTGAGTCTAAGTAGCGAAGGCAACATCATTTGACGCGGCATTGCTTCGCATGCACATGGCCTCACCTGGCTGGAGCAGCTGTATTGCTGTTGCTGGTGACGAGAAGGGCTACCTGTGAGACTGCTAGTTGTTAGCACTCGCACAATGAACTTATACAACACCGGTTACAAAGGCTGACGAGCAGAAGCGACTGTCATGCAGATACGGAGTAGCGAGGTCTGGTAGTGATCCTGGCACCTTTGTGGTGCTAGTCGCCGATGTTTCAGCCAGCACGTCAAAACCACAGGATGCACAGGTAGATGATCTGCCAAACGTTTCTGAAACACCACTCTGCTGACTGCACACCGGTGTCCCTTGGTGATGGCGCATGCTGTGTTGTGCATGCTCCCAGTGGTCTGTACTTTCGTCGTTGCAGGACGCTAGCATAGCTTTGAACGATGCATCTGTCGTTCAAGTATTGAGCACCAAGCCTCCGATACAGTTTGACGTGACAGCTGCATCAGCATCTGCAGATGGCCATCAACTGTTGCTTGTTGGCAACTCCAGAGAGGTAGGTGTACTGTAGCTCTCCTGTGCATGCACCACAGCATTTGGTCTGTCATCAGCATTGATACAGTACAGCATTGGTTCAGCATCGTCTGTCTTGTAGTCTGATCGTTTGCCTGTTGTGTCCTCTGGTATTGTCTCCTGACTGTTTCCTGATTGAAATAGGGACAGCTTTGCTATGAGCTTATTCATGGATGTTAGGTTCATAGGCGCGAACGAGGCGCCTGTGGACATGATAACTATGAAAAAGTACTTAGCGAGGTTGTCTCTATTTTGTGCACGATACAGCAGCGTTGGTCCAGCAGTTGCAAGCAAGGCTGGGCAGCATTGTTAGTGCATTTTAATGCAGCAGCAGTGGGCTCAGGGAGTTTCATGTGTATGTCAGCAGCACATAGAGGCTTTCAACGTCTTCCTTAGCTCAGTACTGCTCTTCTCCTTGCAAACATACTCTACAGGAGAACTCATGCCCAGTTTTGGCCCTGGTCGACATCTACAGCTCATTCCCAGCACCTGACCGCAGCAGTAGCCAACATGCAGGAGCAAAGCACAAGCTTGCCAACCTCATGCATGTCCATGAAGGCCTCTACTCGCAGCGCCAGGGCTTGAGAATCCTGCAAGCATCTTGGCATCCCAGCAGCAGCAGCCACTTTGCAACACTCTCAACAGACAACCGGTGGCGGCTATACCACACAGCACGTCTCACAGAAGCAGAGCAAACATTTGCCTTGCATCCACCTGGAGGGCAGCTATCACTAGGCCTACGCAGGGGCCTTCACAGCAGCAGCAGCAGCACAGTGCCGGCACGCTTCACTGCCTTTGCATTTGGACCTCCAGGAACAGGGTGCTGGGCTAGTCTAGCAGTCTTGTTTCTCGCCAGTAATGGTGGGGTGTATCTGCTGTGTCCGGTGGCTCCCTTTGGCATGAGGTTGGGCAGCAGTGTATTGCAGAAGATGCTGGACCAGAGTGACGGCACTGCACACTCTTGGCTTTTGGTGCGTGATAAACAGTACTGCAGTTGATTTACAGAACCACCTTCGGGTG
Organism: Coelastrella sp. M60; assembly: GCA_001630525.1. NCBI lineage: Eukaryota > Viridiplantae > Chlorophyta > Chlorophyceae > Sphaeropleales > Scenedesmaceae > Coelastrella > Coelastrella sp. M60. The sequence continues at coordinate 13,283 of LWCB01000671.1, read as the reverse complement.
CAATTCGTTCATCACAAGCATACCAGGCTGTCATGTGTCTTGGTATCATGTCCATCCTGTCTGTGTCTGTGTCTGTGTTCTAATCCAAGGGCAAACTGCATGGTCTGTAGCAGCTCATGACTGCGTGAAGAGAGGTAGATGCATTGCGAATCACGTACTTCCACAGTCAACTCCTTGATTGCTGCATCTGGCATGCAGTCTACAAAGAAGATCTACCAGCAGTGTGTTGTGTTTCTCGCCGTGTTCTGCAGGCAGCTTTCCTTGCTGTTCTGGCCCATGAGTCAGATGCAGTATCAGCACGACCTCACATGCTGGAAACAGCAGCACCAGCCCTGCAAGGCCCCCTCAACAGCAGCCAGGACTCCCTGAAACACAGAGTTACTCGCAGCATTGCCTGTACACTGTCTGTCAGCAATACCAGCGGTAGCAGCAGTGGGCTGGCAGCGCTCAGTCTTGGCAGCAGCGGGAGAGACACGCCTGGGTTCAGTGTGCTTGCAACAGGGTTTAGTAATGGTGTGATATATGCACATGCCTTAGAAGTTGGGCAGATTGTGCCAAGTTGGTTGGATGCCACACCCCAGTGTGTGTATGATCGCAAGGGCGAAGTCATGGCTGTTAGATATGAAGTGGAGTCGGTAGCAACTCAAGCAGCAACAGCTTCTGGTGAGGCTTCTGTTGGTTAGAAGTAGCTGCTGGATGGTTGAGGCTACCAGACTAATACACCTAAATGGTCATAGACTCATGCCTAGAACTGGCAGGCTTGGGCCAAGTTTGTACAATGACATTGCAGACTGTGATCAACTGCTGCTCTTCAAGCAACAGCTCACAGTCACACAGCATTGCGGAATTTCAACACTTTCTTACCATGCTATGTTTACAACAATCTGAAAGCGAATTGATCATGTTTGTGCTCCTGCAGGTCTTGCTGCTGTTCCAGAAGACAATGACAACTCACCAGCACCAGCCGCTGCTGCTGGTGCCAGCAACATCATCAGCCCTCTGCTGCTGGTTGATTGCCTGAAAATCAACCTACACCTTGACCAAGCAGGTGTTGCTGCAGCTGCTGATGATGATTGGGACCAGGATGATACTGGCAGCCCAACTGATAGTGAGGAAGAAAGCGACGCAGGTTATGACCCTTCAGCTGCCGCCATCACTGGTCGGGGTGCCAGATCATCATCAGGTAACACCAGGCTAGGGTTTGGTACACAGGGCTTATGTGACAGTGATGAAGATGATGATCTGGAAGATCAGCAGTTGCTGCAGCTGAGGAGAGTAACGTTACATGCAGCTCCAGATCTTCCGGGGCGTTTTTGGGCCTGTCACGATCAGGGTTGCTGGGGCATTAACATCAGATGGTTGCAGGAGATCTCTAATAAGTTGAACTCAGCAACAGCGTCCGGGTACTTCCAGCAGCAGCAAGATCTTCCAGCACCTCAAATACAGGAGCTATTAGTCTCTGATTCACAAGTCAGCGGGAGCTGCGTCGTTGGGAATGCGTTGTTTGGTAGCGGGTGTGTTATGCTGGAGAATACGGGCAGGTTGTCATACATAAGACCTAGGCCAGCTGGGGTGTTGGATGGTGAGGGTCCAGGGGCCCCTGCTGGTGATGATGATCAGGGTTTAGCATTGGCAGAGATTCAGCTAAGCCCTGAGGAGCTGGATGTCAAAGGAAGAATGAAGGTAGGTTTGGACTCTTGGGCACTGTTCTATGTATATATCACCTACACATCAGCCATAGCAATATTGCTATCGGCCCCGCGTCCCATTATCAACAGCGGACATGTGTCGTATGTTAACAGAAGGCTTTCCCCCAAGCAATAGGCCTTTCATAACATCTACAATGTGTTGCTGCTGTACATATGTACGTAGTCGAGCGGGGGGTCCTTCGTGGCATTACTGGAAGCAGTGGCTTAGCAAAACACAATGAAGCAGTGCATGTGGATGCAAAAACGTACTCACTTTGCTCGTCAAGCAATCGTCCGTATGCAGCAAACCTTCTTTTCCAGTGCCTGGTGGTGCACTGAGTAACCTTTTTGGTGCTTTGCTGTGTGGGAGAATCCTGACATGCAGTACATGGTGTACTGCAGGAGTTCTATGCTGACATTTGCAGAGGTCCCCGCCGCCTGCCAGGTCCAACAAAACCAGCAAACCTTTCTCAGCTGACAGCTGCAGATCCTGCTGGTCTTGAATATCTCAATGCCATGACTAAGTGGCTGCTGCAGACACAGGTGCAGTTTGCCACAGGTGCACATGCTGACATGAAGGAGAGAGTGAAGCAGCTGTATGACGAGGTGTGTAGAATGATTGGAAATGGAAATCACAAAAGCAGCATTACGGCAAATGCTGTATCGTGTTTTTCCCTGACTTGTTTGTAAGCAGATCACTCGCTTGCTGTGCTTGTGTTTTTCCGACACTTATGGCTGGGTTATATGTCTTACTGCTTCTGAATCATTGTTAGTGGGAGTCATGACTGTGCCTGAAGGGTGGATTGAAACTAATAAGAGAAGCATTGCTGCTTGTCTTGTGCACAGAGAGATTCCATGGCTTCCACTTATGATCCCAGGATCTTTCTTACGCTGCTGCTGCTGTGCTGCTGCTGCTTCTGCTGTGCTGCAGGTTCATGACCAGGTGGCAGCAGCAGCACAGCTTCAGCAGCTGGCTGCAGCAGTGGCTGATAGGCAAGCAGACCTGGATGCCAGATTAGACAGACTTGGCCAGGTATATGCATCAGCAACTGGCTGCTGCAGACGCCTTTATTAAATGCCGATGACAAAACCACTCTCAAGGCCTCGAGTTGCTGCAGTGATCGCAACGGAAGGTCTCGGCTTGGCTTGGCTGCTTGTGATGTTTGCACTAGTCCAGTGATCTGTAGGAGTGATTGACTTGCCCTTACAAGAGTTGGCAGATGCAAAAGGCAGCTGCTTTCTACCCCATAAGCCCACCTGGCTGTTATATCATTCAGCACAAGGATTATATTGTATCTGCGCTGTATGTTGCAGATATCCACCAACCTGGCTGAGCGTTCATCACTGCTGGCCGGCCTTCATTGGACTTTGCCAAGGCATATCACCAATGCCGAAAAGCAGCTGGACAAGCAGCTAGAAGTAAGCTTTCTCCTCCTATGCTCATGTGGATGTGTATATGTGTCAGCACACACTGCATTGTGCAGCATTGTGTTGCATTGATTCGCACCTGGCCTCTATTGTAGCTGCTGGTGTGAATATCTTTCACACTGCATAAGACTCACAGCAATGAGAGTCTGCGCTGTTAACCCTTGTTAGTTGGAAGCGTGTAGGATTGCTATTCCGGTGAGCAATTCCCAGTTTGCTGTAACACCTGTTGGGCACTACACCTGCAGGTTTGGGAGCAGCAGAGGGATGAACTAAAGCTCAGCTGGCGCTCTCTGAGAAACCGCATTGATGCATATGCAGCAGGTGCGGCAGCCAACAGCAACAGGCAGCAGCAGCAGCAGCAGCAGTCTTTGTATTCTCCACTGGGCAATGTCGCTGGTCAGGGTTTGGCAACACCTGGTAGTGGGACTAAACCCTCAAGCCCGTTCTTGGGTGTCCCACAGTTAGCAGCTGGGCGAGCGAGTATTAGAAGTCAGGTTACTAAGCCACCGACAGGGCCTGTTGCTTCACAGCAGTTACAGCGGTTGAAGGAGTTGTTGGAAGAACAGACTCGGGCAATAGCTGATGCAAGAGAGAGGTTGGCGGGGTTGTTCGATGATATGGAGGCTTGGAAGGTTGAGCATCCTGAGGTTCAACTGCCTGGGCGTCTGAGGGGGCAGGCTGTGCTTTGAAAACGAGTTGGCAACCAACGCGTGATGCCTGGCTATTACAGCTGAATGAAGTGCACTGGAGCTTTGAACTGTGGGACGTCTTGTTCATGCAGCACGTCGAATACAACCACAAATGATGTAAGCCACCGCTGGTCCTGTGCTTCGTAAGGGTGTTGTGAGGTTTGTAGCTTGTGGTCGTAAGCAGCTTCCTTTGCAGCAGAGTCCCCAAGGGGGAGGCCAACTTGCAATACTTACTTGCTGTAGAGCATAATGGAAGCCTTGAACATTGTATGCCAGCAGTTGTGCACGAATAAGCTGCATTAACTGAGCAAGCAGTTGGACCCCTCTCACACCGTGCGTTCGACGTGACAGGGAGTTCACAGATGGCTCGCCATGCGCTTCCTCGCTGCATGATCTGATACCGTACTGAACAACAGGTCAGAGTTGTCTTGACTGCACTCATTGTCGAAGTGCATCTGCCTCCGCCTTATCAAATCGATGCATAATGCCACTAACGCTCTGTTTCTTCATCCAGACCCCACATCGGTCGTCACCTGGCGATGGAAGGTTTAAAACAATGCATGCCACATACCATACTGCTTTGTTAGGTGCATGGGCGTGGATGAGCAACATGAAGTGAGATTGCGTTTGGCAGTAACCCGGCATCTCTACCACATGTTGTGAGCAAATAACAGCCGCGGTTGGCAGCATTGCATAGTTGCATTTTGCAGGTTGGCGTGTGATTGATTGGGTCCATGTGATAGGTAGCAACGTTGAAAGACGTTGACTAGTTGCCGAAATGACTCAGCGGCTTGTAATTCTGGCACGGAAGCAGCTATAACAGACCAAAACGTCTGTATGAAAGATGAGATGGTCAATAAGGTGACAGCCTTTGTGCTCGTCAAGCACATCCTGCAATGGGACGTATGGCACCGGAGAGTGGCCAGTTTCGCTCACGGTAAGTCCACTCAACACATGAAGATGGAAATTAATCAAAGAGTTCTTATGTAGATGTGCTGTTTACTGAAAGAGTCTGCTTAAAGTCGACCATTGACCTGAAACCAGCTCCATCATCAGCGTTGGGAACGCCGCTCGTACACGACAGGCGACATCACGCGTTATCATGAAAATGGGAACAGATTGCTGCTGCATCTTAACGTTAACGTATGCACCTGGCACATGCTGCGGTCAACTGTCCATCACTCTGTTGCTGCAGGGTCGCATTGCAGGCTTCAAGGCCAAAGGTCACTGTGCAGCACACACGAGCACATGTTTGGATGGTCAACGTCAGAGGTATCAGCAATCCATTAGAAGTATATGCAAGGGATGCTATTTCAGGGACCTGACATCATCCCTCTCACACCATCCCTATGCCAAATTTCACCAATGCAGCAGGAGACACGGGTATATGCTGCCAACAGGAATGCAGCAACACTGAGGGTTGGTTAACTTCGACGTATATACAACAGAGCAACTTCAACTGGCCTGGCATCGCCGCTGGCCTTTTACGATGCTGTTGAGGTAGCGTCTGCCTGGGTCAGTGCTGCAGCGCTGTAGCTCAAACGCCGCCATTGTTGTCTGGTGTTATTGTGCAAGCTTCGTTCCCTCCGTGGAGTCAGGCAAGCAGTTCTGGAAGCACCAAGTTCAGTATCTTGATCCAGAGCAATGTTCCGCTAGCAGCATCGCCACTACTGGCTTCTGTCATGGTCATGGTGACTGATGCTTGCAAGATTTGGGTATGTGTGTGCCAGGCCAAGTGCCTCCCCGTCTCTGTACCTCTACTTGCTTCTACTGGTACGTAACACAGCAGTAGTGCCTCACACTTAGTGTGCTTCTCTGGGCATGTTTGGCTTCACTGCTGGGGGTGCTTTAGAAGCTGACTAGCCTCATAAAAATTGACTATGGTGGAGGATGGGACCCTAATGCATTGACACTTGTTGACGGCGTGTGCTAGAAGCTGTTTGCAATACAGCAGCTCATACATCAGGGCCGATATCACTGGTCATGAGATCTGTACTGCCATTTGGTTCTGGGCATACATTTATCAGTCTTCTCTTTACAATGTCATCTGCTGCACATGCTTGCAAGATGTTGGCCGTGTGGGCCTCAGTTGTTAATGCTTGATGTCACTGAACGGCATACTTGCTCAACATGGAAGTTGGTTGGAATTCCGTGCAAAAGCCTGCCTCTGTTGTTGATTGGCTGTGCCATATGAAGCACTTTGGCAGTTATTTCTGAGCCACATTCTGTATTACAATGTTTCCTTGCAAATGTTGCATATACTGTGGTCACATAACTCTGCCGCTGGCAATTGGGCTGTTGCAATGGTAGCATTCAATCATGGGGATTGTTGCCAAGGGCAGACAGCTGGCTGCCTCTTGCTGTGCCTGTAGCAGCTTGTGGGCTCTTGAAGCAGTGCTCAGTGATGTGAATCATACAATTGTGGTATCCTTAGCATTGACAGTTACTGGTCACAAATCTTGGCGGTTGCGCATCAAGGCTCATCTTGAGGCAGCTAGCTTTCAGAGCGGCTAGGGCCGCTGGTGAGTCTTGCCTACATGTGTCGCGGTTGTGCAATCATGCAGCAGTGCATACTCATGGATGTCGGTTTGCTTAGGGTCAAGTACCCATATTCTGATGCTGCTCGTGGTGCGTTGCAGTCTCTATGTGCCACGTGAGTAAATACTGCCACATGGTACCATTTCCTAACTGTGAAAACTGCCAATAGCACTTGGTTGGCTCCAGTGTACGCACTTGCTGGACCCCGAACGTTTTGTCAGGACACATAGATTGGTTGGATATGCAAGCATGATATGTCATCATGTGTGCAAGCAATGGTGGGTCAGTGTAACGAGCAGTGGTTTGTTAATCCGCATATGCATGGTGTGGCAGTATCTGACAGGCGTAATGTTTTTTCCTGCATGTGGAGCAATGTGCATTGGATGCGATCTGTTGTGCATTGCCGACAACTTGCACAAAACTGAATTTCTTGGATCCAGTGTAGTGGCCCCTGCCTGACAAGCGAGTACACAGGTTACACAGCTGGAGTGCATGCTAATGGGTTGACAGGGTGGTGGCGTGATGTCATCATCATGTGCATATGCTTGAACAACATGGTACTCGTACAGAAGGATCCAGGAATGCCAGTGGCTCGTGTGCATCCCCTGTTAAACGGGTACAAGCGTGCATTCTCATTTGTCGAGTTTGAAAGTTACATGAGTAACTTTAGCCCGTTTGACGAGCCAAGGACAGGCTCATTGGGCATTGTCAAACATGCCATGTTGTGCATGCTTCGATCTTGTTTGAATCATTTGAAGCATCATGCATTGTGCTCTGAGCAAGTCGGCATCAGTATTGCCTACATACCACCTGGATTTGTGATCCTGGTCATTGGGTCTGATCAAGTACCATAATTAAGAAGAGCGGCATAATTGCATTCACTTGCTGAGAGCCTCAGGTTGTGTGTGGAATGACATCAGCAGGTCTATTGTGGCCACAATGGTGTACACACGTGTGCCAGCTCGGTTACATGGGACCCTCATGGTGACCCAGCCTGGCATTGAATTTCCAGCCATGGCCAGAGTTTCCAGTTGATCAGCAATGATCTCAGGCAACAACATTATGTGACACATAAAGCCTTACAGGCAGTTGCAACTTGGTGAGTTCAACCACACAATATCCTCTTGACTCGCGCCTACTCTCGGGCTATCCTCGAGTAGGGTGCCGACGTACCGGGTGAGGTTGAAGCTCAAGTACTGCATGCAATGCATAACAGTACCCATGACCAGTAGCTACAGAAGCTACCAGCCATGCCTGGATCAGAGTCATCGTATCAGCTACGATACACGTCGTTCTACAGCTTCTGGCAGTCACGCACAGCCTTGTAGGCTAGCGACATGACATCAATGGTGCAAGGCTAAGCGCACCCCGCCTTGAGTTGGGAAACACCACAGGGCCAGAGTGATTTTATTTGGATCACTCCTGGGGGGTGATTGTCTCGCTGACGGAAGCTCAGCAGGCGCCGCTTGCGGCCCGGTCAGTGGTGCTGCCACGTCAGTCAGCTACCTTTCAAAGGTAGCACTGAGTGTTCTAAGGCAAGGCCGAGTAAGGCTGCAATATATCGCACATACCGGTGGGATTTGTGGTTCCTATTATTGTCGGCACTACTAGCTGCGGAGTACTTGTAGACTCGACGTTCTCCTGCCACAGTTGCAGCAACTCAAGCATGCGCAGCAGACAACGGTAGGCGCTGGCAGCTCTGTAACTATGCGTAAAGATACCCACGTGGATATCATAATGGCAACAAGCGTTTCGGGAACACTGAGGGCTTGAACCCAGATGGTCCCCTACACAGCAGATGCAAGTAGGACTGCTTAAATCAAGCAAACTGTGCTGCGAAAACCCTGGGTTGCAGGAGCAAGCAACAACAGCATCCTGACAAGCTACCAGTCCACTGGTGCTCCGGTTGTTTTTGTTCAGCACCCCTTATAGCTGTTCCTGCAGTCGGATTAGTCTACTGCTGTAACTGTTGTTTTCTGGATCACTGCGTCGCAAAAACCGCAGGCTGATCCTGTCAGCGGTACAAACCCTCATGGGCAGTGATCACTGCTTTTGGTGATACCCCATTAGGCTGGCAATGCATGCACAGGTAATAACAAGGAGCAGATCATCTTGATCTGCATGATCATGCAGGAAGCAGCAGTCCCACGCCGGCCAAGGTCCACTGCTGCTCTTCTTCAGCGCCAGCTGTAGGCAGCTGCAGGTTGGTCACAACCTTTGTTCTATCTTCTGAGCTCAGGAACAGCGGCACTGTGATGCTGTGAGGATGCGGAAGGGGTGATCTTGTAGGTAGCCAGGCCAGGACAAAGGCTGGGACACTGCTGGTCAAAGGAGACTCCTGCATATCCACGGACCATGGACTTGTCATTGGTGATGCGTATGGCTACTGGAGTATACTTGCACTCTGCTGTGCACAAATACTGCTTGGGTGAAGTCACGGTGCAGTGCATGGTGCTGATGTCCATTAACTGCTGGTCACCAAATCTTGTCGGGAGACTTTTCTAGAAGCTCAAAAGCATATGTTCTGTAATCAAAGTCTGCCGTAGCACCAAACTGGCACCACAATTGCACTTATCATGCAGACACTGTCCTAATCCATTGAGGCCAATAGCCTACTCAAGAACTGTGTCATCTGCCATATAGCATATTCCACACCTGCCAGGTTGAGGCTGATAAAACAAAGAAACAAGTCAACCCAAATGGCTGTAGAGCCCTTGTGCATTCATCCCTGAGGGACATGCCATAGAGGCTGATCATGTCGTGTCTTACCTTCCAAGCAGGGCTGAGCATGCGCCCATCAAACAAGGCCCCTTGCAGCATCACTCCACACACATGCACTGCCAAAGCACACTCCTGGGCACCTGGCAACCTCCCCGCCTGCCACACACTAACCAACTTGAGATCTGCCAGCAATACAGCTGCCTTCCGTGCTGCTTGCTGCTGTAGAGCATTGAAAAATGCCCCAGGCCGGAACAACTGCCCAAGATCCAAAGCAGTTTCAGGGCTGGTGCCTGAGTTAGCAAGCAAACCGCCTGGCTGCTGATCGAGAGTGTGCCAGGTTTGTAGAGCTGATGCACGGCGTACTGCTGAGCGGAGGTAATCAGCTAGGGAGCTTGGTCCCTCCCATATGGTGTCCCAGGCAGATGGCACTTGGCCTTGAAGCAGCGCTGATGCAGCAACCTGGAGTCATATGAGATGTATAACAAACATTCCCATCATAAGGTATGATATGCACAAGATGCGACGACCTTGCAAGCCACATGAGACTTGTTTCTACATTTCTGTATAGCACTTCTTTTCAGCAGTTAAACAGCTTGAGCACGGAGGCTCTCAGGGTCCAAACAGGTCAAAATCCACCATCAGGAATAGGCAATCTCACCTGCACGGTGCCATTTGTTGCTGTCTCTTCCACCACTACTGCCCTAATCCCTGTCATAACAGCATCCATCTCCTTGAGTAGCGTCATCCCAAGATCACGCTCCAAAGCTACGAACGTGCTCACAGGACTACCACCTTCAGCACTGCCAGCCCCAGTTGCTGCACTTACTGCAGCTCCATTGATTTTATCGTTGTTGTAGCCATCCTCTACTGCTGCAGGAGAGGCCGTTCCTGCTGCTGGTGGTTTGCCGCTGTTAGGTCTGGCGTGAGTGCCACGTCTGTGCTGCAGGACAAGCTGCCTGAGGCCGGGTGGTAACAGAGTAATCAACTGATCCCATAGCTTCAACAATGGCTGCAACTGAGCTGCCCACAGCTGCCTATCCGATAAAGCACCAACTGCTTGTGCAGTGCTCATCTGTTGCAACGCAGTGAGCAGCCGCTTGCTGCTGCCCAAGGCAACTGCTCGCTCTATATTGGCTGGCAAACCGAACATGCCTGGCGTATCTGTATCAGGAAGCATAGCAATATATGCCTGCCAGTCTTGTTTCTTAGCTGTTGCAGGAAGTGCGGGTGCTGACTGCGGCATCCCAGGTAGCCGCTGTTGCTGCTGTTGGTGGTGGCGGCCACTAGCAGAAGCGGAAGGTGGCGCAGACAGCATCTCCACCCTGAAGATTGCTTGAAGGTGAGCTAGAAGCACCTGTAGCAGCGAACAAACCATGCCCAAACCATGCTCAAGCTCAATGTGGATGACATGCTAATGTTGCATTGAACTGAACTAGTGAGTGTAAACCACATGCTAATGCTGCGTTGAAACAAACCGGTGAATGTGACTCTCCTTTTCTGCATACATCCAAGCAGGTGCGCTACATAGCATGCTGTTCAAGCCTGCTTGCATGACCTGTATATCATGCAGGGAACCTAATACAACCCCTTGCCACAGATGCATGCACAGGCAGCAGTGACTGCATCTCAAGCCCACCTTGGCATCATGATTTACATCCACTCTTCCGCCATAGATGCATTGCAGCAAACCAAGAAGCTGCTGCCAGTTGATTCCAGCTGAACTGCAGTTGCTTGCAATGTTTGATATGACATCAGCTCCAGCACGCAGATCTGCTACTGAGAAGTCATACGCAGTAGACCAGCCCTGGTGGGTTGTGCAGCAATACAGCATATTGCAGAAGTCAACAAAAGCAACTGCTGATGCTTGCCCATGACATGTTTTACTCCTGCAATGCTTCCCGTTCTTTCTCAAAGCTGATTATCAGCTGTGCATATGCTTTGTGAGCAATGAAGGATACACAGAGGTCAAAAAACATGTAATCTATCCTTGTTTGATGCTGACATCAACAGCAACAATAGAGTCGTGACACATAACATCTGCCCAGTTTGGCTCAATATCATTCCCTAAAGTCTACCACCCCACAACAGCCCAAAGGATGCCTGCTTCAACTGCAGTATACTCACATACGGCACGTAGCTCTTCCGCTCTTGCACCACAGCATTGAACCAAGCCAGCAAGAACAGGAGCTGTGCTCTCATGCACACCAAGCCTTGAGGAATTGCCTGCAAACTGGTGCTAGAGCTTGATGCAGCTGCAGCAAGGTTGCCAGCCACAAAGTCTGTAGACCAAGAGGCATAAGTGCGCTGAAGGTTCTTCTTGATGCCAGGGGGAGCCTCAAAGACAACCTGAAAAAGAAACAGGCCAAGAATGAATGTGGTATGCTGATGTTGTGCCACAGCAGAGCAAAGTGCTGTATGGGATACCATACAGCATAGTCTGGCAGATGATCAACAGGTTCCCAGTTTGTTGCTTTGGTTTTATAGATCATGGCATTTCTGAAGTTCAGTATGAGAGGAATAAAATTCATCAAAACAGCTGAGCTTGACAAATGAGACTACTGCTCCATGATTCATCTGCTGTAGCCTACAGCCTACCTTGAAGCACCCCTCCAGGAGTGTTGCAGGGAAACTTGCATGCGGCTCGCTTGTCAGGAACAGTCTGAATCCAGGAGCTGTGTCAGCGGGAAGGTTGTGCACCTCCTTCTCAAGAGTCGGTAACCAGCCAACAGTCAAATGCAGATTCTTCAGCAGCAGCCAATCACCTGAGAGCACATCCGAACCAATCCTCATCGCCCTGATCTCCTTGTTTTGACGTTACAGCAACCACAGGCTTCGTTGCATTTCTGTTTCCCAGTTCCTTGACTGAAAGGATGCACAGAACTCGCGAAGTACATAGTCACAAGAGCAAAGTCAGGTAACTGGTTGCTGTCATCACCTACTACCTATCTCATGTGTGAGGAGTACAACGTCACAGAAGCACAGTCAGTTGACTGGTTACCGTTGGCCCCTACTACCTGGTTATCTGCGCACCTGATCTAGCACATTGCTTCAGCAGCTGCAATGCCACATCTGACTGGCCTTGACCCATTGCCACCTCATGTAGCCGATCACGACCAACCTAAACAAACCATGCACAATACGCAGAGGCATGATGTTTGTTTAAGCAAGAGGCAGCAGCTACACGTCTGTTTTTCCCATGCCATGTTGTGCAAATGAATGTTTCTATGCCAAAGCAGCACATGGCACATTCTACCCCACAACTTGCAGCATGTCGAGGTCTTGTCAAAGAACAGACCAACCAAAGTGAGGTCCCTTGATCACCTGATTCTCAGCGAATGTCACTAGTTCCTGGCTAGGATCAGCACCCGGCGTTGTGATGAACAACACAGGCTCACAGCATCCTGCACTACTGCTGGTACTGCCATCCGTGGCTTCAATTATCTGTCGCATACTGAGAGGTGCTGGAGTGACGCTGGGCAGGCGCAGCAGCTGACACACCCATCTGAAGGTAGCAGTTGGCAGACTGCAAGATAACGCCGACAAGCCAGGAAAAGCCATCATGTGAATACCTTGGATTGTAACAGATTGACTGACAATACCTAGCGGTATGGACATCAGTGTAACAAGCTTGTGTAGTAAAGCAATACATCTACTACAAACCTCCTGGAACAGAGAACATGATGCAGAGGCTGCTCACAGCACCCCTCAACCAACCTGTCAGGCCTAAAAGCAGCCACAAGTATCAGTTTCCTCAGTCCTGTTAGCCTGCCAGCAACAGCAGCAGGCACCAGATCCATCTCGCTGCCACTAGCCACACTTGCTGTTGACACAGCCCATGGTGCCCATATCCTGGCATCATGCAGCTGAGCAGCCGTCACCAGATCAGGCAGTGCTACTGCTATCTGCTCGTATGCTGCTGTACACTCTGGTCTCACCCAACTTGGGACTGCTGCTGCAGCTGCTTGAGATCTTGCTGCGCTACCACCGGTGTCATTTCTGTTGTCACTAATGCTGCTAGTGTATGCTCCTGTGCCTGTGAGTGAACTGCTACAGCTGAGGAACACTGCCCAGTCCTCCGAAGGGAACTGCTCAGGCAGCAGATTCTTTGCCAGGTGCACAGCTAAAGTTAAGTGATCTTTCTTGAACATGGAACGGCTAGTGGCTGCATGAATGAGTTCTGTCAGTTTATCTGATAGCAGTGAGTTTCTAGCCAAGTTGT
>LWCB01000661.1:0-20549 GCA_001630525.1 Coelastrella sp. M60 | reverse complement strand
GTTACTTAGTACAGGGTACCTACGTCATGCACTGAGCTGTGTCTCAGGAGTCGATCATTGATGCTACTCATCAGGCAGCCACACAGAAGTTGCAGCAAACCTCTTCTATTGTAAGCATACCGTTTCACTGCATCCACCTGGTATAGTGAACGTTGTATGCTTACGGTAGAACAGGTCTGCTGCAGCCCCTTTTGTTTCTCCAAGAACGTTAGCTGCTCACCTAGGCCTGGAATTGCCAGCTCTTTACACACACATTGAAAGGGTGTCGCATATCGTAGACAAGATGTCCCATTCTTGCTTGCCAACTTGGGCGATGATTGGAACCGGCGGTCAGCATCCCTGCAGAACGTGTAGAACAACTCCACTGGCTTGCATCACCCAATCGTCAAGAACAGCATGCAGGGTCAATGCATCATCTGTCATGACATCTGTGTGGTTTTGTTGCTGCAGGCTTGCAGTTGCTATCTTGCACCGCAATGCTTCCATTTGTGATCATTGAGCTGGGGAGCTTGTGGAATTGGGGTCTCACCAGCTGGTTTAGTGCCTGGAACCTACTGGACTGCATCACTTACATACTGCAGGTGAGGTTTGTCATACTCTCAGAATCGATTTGCAGACTGGGAATCATGAGAACTTAAATGCTGCCAGCATGCAGCTGTTGCGCAGCGTTTCTGTAACATCGTTCAGTGTTCAGTGCAGACATTGCTGCAGCGGCTAAGAGCAGCTGCCAGCACGTCTGTGTAGAGCCACAGACCCCTCCAGCAATGTCCAGCAGGGTGATCAGACTTTAGTGCAGTGCTAGCCTTGTGTGCCACATAGCATGCCTAATTCGCAATTACATCTCAATACTTTGTCACCCTGGTTACGACACACAGATTGTGATACATATCTCTCACGATCTTGTGTGTTTGCTGTTGTCTATGACAACATGTCAAAGATAATGACATCAACATTATCTTTGCTGTGCAGGGTCTGATCACCTCCACCTACCTAGGTCGTGATGTGAATGGTTGGTTCAATGTGCTGGTGGCCTTCCAGTGTGTGCTGCTCTGGTTCAGACTCAACTACTTCAGCAGGTGAAGCAGCTTCAAGTCCGCATCTTCTCATCTGCAATCACCCGGGTTCTTTTGCTGGACCCATAACAGAAACATATGCAAGCCGCTTAGCTGTATATACCCAAGTGCAACTTTTGACCAGCAATGTGATAAGCTGTTGTCCAGCAGCTAATGCTGTTGGCCTTGTTCATCTATGTCTACGGGGACTTTTTGAGTTGTCATCTACCAGAGTGTAGATGACAACTCTGAAACTTCTCGTAGGCATGAAAACGACACCAGGAAATGCATACCTGCCCCTCCAGGCCACTTTGCTAAGAGTGACGTGTCAATGCATGCAATTGTAATGATCCTGCTAATTCTGCTGTTCCGTGTGTATCTCTTACAGGCTGCTGGGTGGCAATGGTCACCGGTTTAGTATTGTTGACTCCATGCAACAAGTTGTGCTGGACATCAGGACATACCTCATCTACCTGATGATTATGCTCTGGGGATTTGCTTGCGCATATCATGTGCTGTTTAGGAGAGATCAGGAACACATAAAGGTGTGTGGGTCTGCAGTCTCAAGCATGCGTACAGCTGTTGTAACAGACAGGATCGGTCACATTTGTTGATGTTTTCGGCATTGTAGCACCAGTGCAAGCAAACTGAGTTTCAAGCCCACCCTGTGAGATTTTGCCATGGGTGCACACACCTTGACCAACTCGCAGCAAACTCAGCAGGTGCACACTGAGTGTACAGCGTATGTGCAGCACATATATACTATTGAATACTATTCGCTTCGGAAGCAACAGGACTACGCAGGGCAGCAATGCTAGTAGGTATCATACACATACATTTGGATAAACACAAAACACTGCCGCACTGTTCGGTTTACCTTCAGGACTTCTCCAACATCACCAGCACTGTCATCACCTTGCTGGGGTTTGCATCTAAGGGAGTGGACCTGAGGATGATGCTGGGCTGCAGCTACCCTGATGCTGCGGTGCTGCTGTCACTGCTGTTTCAGTTCTCCACAGTAACAGTCATCATGAGCATGCTGACAGGTAGGTGCTTGGCCTTCATGCTGCAGTAATCTGCTATTGCTGCCTGAGGGGAATGCCGGGACTAAAGAATATGTACCCTGTGATTACTACTTGTCCTGCCCCTGGCATTGGTGCCACCAGAATGCCAGAAATAGGCCTAGTGGTAGTCATAGTGTACATATTCTCCAGTGAACCTCTTGTTCCTACTGTGTTTTGTGAACAGGACGGGCAGTAATTATCACTGCAAAGATCTGTGGTTCAGATTCAAGCAGTACTCATTGGTACAGTACTGATATGGAGTAGTTTATATCATGAGTTGAGAAACGTCTAGCTACCGTACCGCTAGGTGCCGCACATGTTGATTCAACCGGTTTTGAAGTACTGACACCGCTACATGCCGCATTCTGTGACTTCTTTACTGTGCTGGCAGGTGTTATGATCAAGTCCATGAACAAGGTGAGGTACAACTGCCCTATGTTCGACTACTGTATGTGTATCTGAAGCACAAGGGCATCCACAGCCTGAAATATATGCTTTTAGCCATAGCCTATCTGGGTCATGCTGAACTCGAGGTTTCACCATGGCTCAAGAGGCTATGACTGGAAGCATATATACAACACGTTACGAAGTCCATTGCATTTTTACTACTACAATTAAAATTTTAAAGTTACCCTTAGAGGGTTATCACCGGTAAGGAGCCAACACATGGCTCATGGGGGTAAAACATAAGCAGAAGACGACGCATAGCCCAGGTTCAACCTGAACATATGCAAGACACAACCATGTTACAGCCGTTGTAGGAGCTGCGCTAGAAGTTTGGCAAGTGTCGTGCATCAGTCTGTGATGTACTGGTCGTAACATCTTGCATCATCTGCCGACTGCAGGCACTGGTTGATGAGGACATGAAGCGCATGTTGAACAAAGCCAAGGCCATTGATGAGCTTGAGGGTACCATACCAAGCTGGGTGGAGCGTCTGATGCCCAACAACTACCCAGCTTACGTGCATGTGCTCAGGGTAGGTGCTTGCAGCTGTCGGTGACAACTATCATAACAACTGTGTGGACATGCGCATGCAACAATCTCCTGAGTGGCTTGCAATCGCTGCAACCAATTGTAGCCTGGTGGTTGTATGCCATTTTGATCTATATAGTCACTTTGGCATCGTACCAGCAGGCTACAACTGGTCTACACTAGGCGGAACCAGGGTTCACTTGTTAAATCACTGGTGAAGGGGTGTTCTGGCCAAGTCTTCCTCAGCCAAGGTAGCCACCTTCACCGGTACAGGTGAAGGCCCGACATGCACCACCTTGGCTGGGTAAGCAGATAGTACCAGGAGATAGTTGTACCTCTACAGGCTTTCACAGATTTTGCACGTGAAGTTGCAGTTCATGCTCTGTGAGTTTCCTGATGCCTGATGACAGTGTTTGCTCTGCTTCTACTGCTTGCAGTTGGATCCTGATGCAACAGATGACACCGACACCCTCCCAGACAGCTTCCTCATGAACCCAAGCACACGCTTTGAAGCGTCACGCAGCGTACGACACCGCAGCGCTCTTGGTTCCTTCTATGACAGCGATGAGCATAACACTGGCGGCGACATGCTGTCGCCACTGATCAGAACAGGCTCTCTGAGAGACAGAATCAAGCGCACCTTCACCTTACCAGCCAACAAAATTGCGACTGCTCCTTCCGCTGAGTTGAGTGGAGGTCCGCAAGGCCAGAGAACATCTTTCGATGCCTCCAAGAGTGGAGGTTTGCAGGGTCAAAGGACATCCCTTGATGTCCCCAGGTCTCCCTTGCGCAGTGATGTGTCTTCCTTTGCATTGACAACGGTTGAAAGCAGCGCAGCAGAAGCCCTTGAGACAGTAAGGGAAGGGAGTGTCACACTCGGTCAAGCGTCAGACACAAGCAGCGGACATGAACTCAGTCAGCTGCAGCAGCAGGTGGTGGCTTCAAGTGTGCAGGCCCTTGAACGACAGATGGAAGCACAGAACAGGCAGTTGAATATGTTGGAGCTCAAGATGATGCAGATTTTAGACCTGTTACAAAAGCCGGATGAGAAGCAAATCACCAAGCCAGCATGATCTTCCAAGTGAGAAGCAGGCAGCTCACCACCCTAGACCGCACAGGTTGGCAGTTGATAGGAAGGCGCCAGTGTCCGTTGCCATAAATAGATAGACAATTCACCAAAGATTCGAGCTCTGTATATTTTATCAGTGCTGATATGACAGGCTGCGGAAGCTACAAGCTCATATGGGTTGACTATTAAAATTTAATTCAACTTGAATGTGCTGACCTTCAATGTGGGCAGTACTGCTTGTTTGCCTGTATACATTCCATTGTTGTCATGCAGCTTTATGCATGCCTTATTTAGTTTGTGAGGACTCCTGGCAGCTGCAGCATGCTTTGCAGGGCATTGCTGATAACTACAATTGTATGGGCGGGCTAGCTTGGGTAGTGTGACATGTATAGATAGCACAACCTTGCCTATAGCTAAGCTGAGATTTTGCAGTCTCAACTTGTGCCTAGGATAAGGCTGGCTGCAGATACAGCTGCATGTCGTCTCATCATCAACAGCATTGCAAGTTTAGCCTAGGCCCACTACATTGCCGCCAGGGCTGCTTGATTGATTGATTAGAGTGCACATACTCGATAGTTGTTAACAAGTGCTACACGTGCTCATGTTGAAAGTAAACCCGACCAGAGCGGCCCTTCCTATACACAGTCACCAAATGACATCACGCACAGCAGCAGGGGCTGCCGCATTGTACGCCTAGTAACACTCTGAGTGCTGCCACACATGTTTGCCCCGACAACTGCTCAGATCTATGTGGCTCCAACCTAATGCAGCAAAGCCCACTATCACCAGTCAATCCGATTGAGTCACTGCTGACTGTAGAGATCTGTTCACACCAGGTAAGCCATTGCCATGTCTGCTACTGCATGTGCTGCATCCCTGATCGACTGCCGGTCGCAGCCATACCGCTCAAACCTGCGCACAGGAG
Organism: Coelastrella sp. M60; assembly: GCA_001630525.1. Lineage (NCBI taxonomy): Eukaryota > Viridiplantae > Chlorophyta > Chlorophyceae > Sphaeropleales > Scenedesmaceae > Coelastrella > Coelastrella sp. M60. The sequence continues at coordinate 15,466 of LWCB01000661.1, read as the reverse complement.
TGCAGAAGCCTTCTCAAATATTGAGGCACACAGGTGCAGAGTATTGAGGGGTAATGAGAAGACACATAGCAAACACTTATACCATCTGCCAATCCTCTATGCACTGATGTAGTGCAAAGCAGCCTACAAAAAATTACAATCAAGGAGAAAATGCTTGCCCTGCCGGGTGTATTAAATGCAGCATATACGAAGGCCTGTTGTGCGTCTCGTGCATGCAGGCTTGCCAACACAGTAGCACAGCACCACAACAACCTGTTGCGCACATGCGCATTATTTCACACAAAAGCCAGCAAGGTAGCTAGGTGTCGGTGAACTGTGGCCATGCTTGATCACAGCTGCACAGCAGCAAGGCTGCGCCCCTGATCACAATTGATGAACAGTGACATTATGGACGTGATGCATAAGGTGTATTGTAAGACTCAGGACTGCCATGTAGCCATGCAACCTACCAGTGCATGTATGCTCCAGCATCACAAAGCTGCAAAGCTCGTTGAGCTGCTGCTTGCATCAGGGTGCCTGTACTGCTGCGGCGCACAGCTGCTGTTATTGAGGGCTGGCCTGCAGGCAAATCACGTGAGACAGCAGATGTGTGTTCCAGATAAAGCTGTGCATAGGATGGGCAATGCCAAGGTATGAGTGTGTTGCTGGTGTCATTCACAACTGCATTCCAGAATAGTCTGTTGAGGGCTGACTGACAGCAGGACTGCAGCTACAGATGAGGTGCAACAAGATTAAATGAAGGAGCATTCTTTACATGAAGATAGTCTGACATTGCCTGGTATACACCAACTGCTCAAAAGATGATGTAATAGCTAGCACATAATACTGTACAATGCTCTTGGCAAGAAGGTCAACAAAGCACCGACTACTTGTGATCTATTGATTGGCATATGCAACTCACGTTGCTTGCTGGAACCAACCAGTATGTTGGGGTTATAGCTGAGATGCACGTCTGCTGCACAGCCTGAAAAGTGTGGCCACTTGGAGCATACTGCCTGAGTCACATCCCTCTGCCAGCCACTGTTACCCGAATTGTCAGCATTCCAGTTCTGCTGGAGACTTGGTCCAAACCAGCCGCCACTGCATCCAACGCTGCTGCTGCTGCTGAATCTGGTGTCAGTAGCTCCTACTGCGCTGTGCTCTGCTGAAGCTGTCCATGTCCCTGGCATCCCTCTCATGATCAACCATGCCCCTGATGTTGTCACTGCTTGTGAAGGCTGATACAGGTCAAACTTGGGCAGCTGGGAGGACAGCAGCCTGCAATGGTGGATATGCATTGCAAAGTAGGTAAGCACAGGGAATCTGCATATCCTGCCATTGATGGTGTCCTTGAACATCAACACCCACAAGAGGCTAACATCAGGGAAATACCGCACCAAGCTATGGAGGGCAACACATGGAACAAGAAAGTGTATCCTAGCGAACATGGTCTTGTTGACATTAGGACCCAGAAAGCAAGCTGATTATTCCACATAGACCAAATCTACAAGATGTACTTACTGTACTCTTGCAGGCCAAGGGTTGCTACTGCTACTAGCTGTCCATTGTCTCTCTGTCTGGGATATGTGACACAGCTCAACAGCCTTATACAGCGGGTCAGCACAGATCATAGAGGCCTGTAGCAAGGCATCAGCAGCAACTGAGAACTGCACAGCTTTGTCACTGCCTGTGGGCAACAGCTATCGGATAGCATTGCAGCTGGTTTGAGCAGATGCTCTCGGCAACCGGATCGGCAGTTGCTGCCAATGACATAGCCTAGTAGCAAGTGCATTGTGCGTCTGTGCAGCTCGGGCCAGATGAGTTAGGGCTATAATGAAGGTTAGGACTAGCTTAACCATAATCTTAACCCTGAACTTTAAACCCTAAGAGTAAGCCTGAATATCAGCATAGAGTTGCTTGCAAATCAAGCATAGGCAACAACCAGAATATCAACCAGCTGAGCAAATGCACCAGCAACAGTGAAACATGTGATGTAGCTTACTTACCAGTCGCCTCAAGTTTGAACTGCCTGCCGGCTGCTCACTATCCAGTGGCCACAGCAAACCAACCAAGGCTTCAGCAGCAGCCTGATTCACATCACTCAAACAGGCACGGCCTGTTACCGTTGCTTGCCCGGAGTCCTGCGCAGCTAGTTTCCTTGCACCGCTGTCCCAACCTCGGCCTGCTGCTGCTGCAGTCCTTGCACCTGGCTGCAGAGTCTGCATCCTTGTGGAAGTTGTGCTGGTTGATAAGCTCCCTGTACTGCTTGTACTGCTGCTGCTGCTGTTGCTAAACTGTTTGTTCAGCTGGTCAAGGTATGCCTGGTTGTCTATCAGTATGATGGCATGTGCGCACAAGTCCAGGTGTTGCAGGGCTAAGCAGCTGTTGATGCTTTGCATAGCACTGTCACCTGCAGGCAGAGAAAAGTAGCAAAAGATTGTTGCACTGGGAACCTCATTGCAACAACATACTATGTGGCACCTACACTGGGTCTTGCAATCGGGGGGGAAACTCTACAAGCAGTCCTGAAGACAAAAGCTTACTTTACAGCGAATACAGCATATAAAATGACTCTATAAGGCATCGGCACAACAGCATCTAATCTCCCTCATTTTGTCGAGCTTAATTGGAAGTTTTCAGGTCTGGTAGGTGCATGTTGCTCAACAGCACACATGTCCGGGATATAGTCTCTCTGCTGTCTTACCGGTCTTGCCAGGTGCCACTGCAACAGCAGCAATAGTACTTGCCGGGTACTCATCACTCAGAGCCTCAAGGATAGCACTCCCCAGCCCACTGCCTGTGCCACCAGCTAAGGAGGCAAACATGAGGAAGTCAGGTACGCCATGCGCTGCCTCACATTCTTTCCTTACACCTGGACACATGTTGAGCAGTGTCGCCTGTTGGTCCCTTGTATGCTTGCACAGCAGGACGTTTCACTGAGCAATGCATGAGCAGGAAGTTTCATGTTTGTTGACTTGACCGTCATTGAGATGGGATCAGCCAACAAGTGGCTGTTCCTGCAGTTGTTGAGCTGTTCTGGCTGCTCAGCAGACAAACAGCAGCTCGTCAAAGTGCCTTGTGATGATGCAGCAGCTGCAGCAGCATGTAAGGGCCGTTCTTAGGGTGTATCTGCATGCACGCATGTGTGCACAAGCAGAATAGAGCTTGACCTTGTATAACAAAGATAACAGGAGAGCTTTGTGTGCACATGATGCGCATGCATGCCAGTGTCAACCAGGGCGGCCTAAAGCAGAACATGCATGTGTGGTGCACGCAGCACACCTGTCAGCACCTGCTGTATGTTGGTGATGCCATCTTCTGCATCTCTTGACCAGGCTGAGCTTCTGCAGGGCAACGACAAAACACAACATGGGATATGTGCTTGCACAGTTTGCAGGGCAGGTAGTCCCTGGCGCTGGCTGTTATCCGTGGAAAACATCTGCGGGACCACCCTGCTGTTGCTTTCAGTGAGTTGCAGGGCATTGCTGGCCGAAGCCAACGACCATCCAAAAACTGCAGACTGCAATGCCTAGCAAGCCCACATGCCCTGCCTATAACCTGGCATCCACCGCTATGCTGATGATGTGAATCTTCGAGTAGAACTTACTGTGACTTTTGAGAAGCAAGGTTTTGACCATACTGGTAGCCATATGCCCTGCAGCCAGCACCAACTCTGCTATTGGCATGCATTTCATACACTGTTTGGTTGCTTGCTTGTGCAGTACGTCAGATGCAGCACTTGCACATGCAGGAGACTTGAGTGGCAGTCGCTTGATTGCTCCTGAGAGCCCCATCTTCTGTGGATACTGCAGCTTGCTTCAATTAGGACAGGCATGAACGATACATAACAAACCAACACACATAGTCACTGTAGAAGCAGTATAGTTTGAAATCTCAATAAATGTGCAGCTGAACAGCTGACATGATGATCTTGTTTTCCTGCGTCATCCAGCTTACAGTATGAGCCACACCTACCAGTTGTTGCCGCATCCCCCATGGCCCAAGACATGTGTCTGATGTTTTGTTGACTCGCTGTCATAAGTCTTGACCACCTTCGCCTCGCTGTCTACGCTAACAACTCTACGCAGCGAGGTGTACTGTACTTGTCCTGCATCGCCTGGATGGTCCACTGTACGGAACCATTCTGTGCTTTGCAGAACATCCTCTAGCTGCTGTTGCTGACGAGACAGTAGAGACGACCATGTGTCGCCTAGCTGGTTGCCACACTGGCCGACTTGTAAGGTGATGGTCGGCATCTGGCGCAGAGGCTACCACTGCGGATCAAGCCATGCTATAGCAAGCACTAGCTAGTGTTTTGCTATTGGATGCATCGCAGTAAGAGCTGTCTGTAGGAAGCTGAGATCGCATATATGCTGTCCAAAGAGCTTAGTAATGACTTGTTCTGGTGATATCAAACACGCTTGAGCAAGTTCATCGTCAACTAGGATATCTGGCCATCAGCTGAAGGTACCATCACTGGCAGCCCTAGATTGCAGCATTGGCAAAGCGCTGGCATCGGCGTATGCAACAATTTGGCATTACTTGTGTTTCACATTGACAACTTTGCAGCCAACCACTGCTACTAGTGGCTGGGCGAATGACAGTCTTTTCAAAGTGCAACAAAGCGGCATATCACATTGGCACCGGACGAGGCTTTGTTCGCATACCACAAGACAACTTGCACGACAAATTGGATTGGTACGATGACCTGCACCTTGCTCAGAGCCTGATAGCTTGCTGGTGCCCGTGAAGCAAAGGCAATGCTGTACTTCACCATGCAATACGAGTCTGCTCGCACTATGACACCTTCCATAATTCCCTCACGAACTTGAAATCACTCTATCCATGCCTCTGTGCGAGCGAACACAATGCTGTAGTGCCTTGTTTGGGGTGAAGACACTGACAGCCAGACGTCTACTGTAGTTTGCTGCACGCTCATACCATCATGAGCCGCTACTTGGGCGAGCTGCACAGAGCTTTCAAGCTCAAATTCCTCCGATTGTTCTTCCAAGGTGGCGAGAAACGCCAGTTGCAGGAGCGCGCAGACATCCACAGGTCAGCAGCACACAGCAGTACAGGACATTAACACTCCTGAGCAGCACCTCTAGGTGTACACTTGAGACGATAGCGCGAGTGGTTATCACAGCCTTTATTACGTACGACCTGTTATGCAGTACTGCATTGCTCCAACATGATGGGAACACTGGGAGTTTTCCAAAGGTTTTGCTGCATCGGCAGCATGGCAATGTACGTGCGAGCAGTTGGCTTTTGCTTGTTATCACGCAGACTCTACCTCTTCACCAGCCTACACGAGCAGAAGCATCTGCTAGATGGCCAGATTCCAGATGGGTTCGCTGAACACATCGTGCAACAGGTAATGGATAGCCCAGCAGCAGCACCAGCAACAGCTTCATGCTGAATCTGCAGGAGAAAACAGTAGCATCTCAGCATATTCAGTTATGAAAGAAGCACATACATGCACAAGAAGCAAGCATCATTCCAAATAGTCGAACTGCAGTAGCCGTATTCTTGATGACAAGCATATAGTAGATAACCAGATGCAGCACATAGCTGACCTCCTAATCATAGAGACGTAGCTCACTTTCGAAGTCAGGTGCATGCATTCAAGATCAATGTTGATGTTCCTGCTGATGCTGTGCTGGTTTCCCCTCAGGCCAATGACACCGCTTATGAAGAGCAACGAGATTTTGTCCAGCAGCGATTACGCAGCCAACTGGTGGATATTGCAAGCAGCATACACACATGTCTAGTAAAGGTGAGGCCTGCTATTGCCCATTACAGCAGCGGCAGCAGCAGCAGCAGTGACGGCAGCAGCAGCAACAGCAGTGACGGCAGCAGCAACAGCAGCAGCTTGGCATTGCAGCAGCGTGAGGTTGCAGTTAGTCATAAGATGCTGCAGCAATTGTTGAGAGTTATGAGTTTTGTTGTATGTTCTTTCACAGCTGTTTATCAGCCCATTGCACATGGCTGCAAGTATACACAAATATACATGCAAACAATCTGCATCAGACTGTTATATGTACGTCCAAAAGTATCTCAAGCATCATGCAACATGACCACAAGAAGAATATCTTGCTGCTGATCTCATGCTTGCTATCATACTTCCTTTATCTTGCTAATTGTGGGCAACTTTGCAAAGCTTCATTTTTCATGAAGCTAATGAAGATTGTTGGTCATCGATGTGTGTCATAGGCTCAGGACCCCAGACCATCTGGTACTGCCTTTGAACAAGCCTGGCAGCAACAATGCAACCCAGCCAGCAGCAGCAGCAGCAGTGGTGGTGGTGTCAGTTGGAGCAGCGGCAATGCATTACCAGCAGCAGCAGCAGCAGCAGCGATGCCCAATGCATCAGCTGGTCAGCAGCAGGTGCTGGGTCAGCATGATCTTAGTCATATGCTGCAACAGCAGTTAGGGTTTAGTTTGTCAGTTAGGCCATCACTCGTTAGACACCAAGAGGCAGGTGGGATGATGTGCTGTTGATACCGTCAATGCTGCTGCTGCTGTTGTTATTGCCAACGCCGCTGCTGCTATAGTCAGTTGGTCATGGCAGACGGTTGACTGTTATGCACCTTTGCTCGTCTGTGGATGCCGGCTTGAACACTTGTCAACTTGAATCATGCTGTCATAGCTTCTTTGGTGCATCAACATGTCGCTGTTGCCGCTACCGCTACCGCTGCTGCTGTTACTGCTGTGCAGGTCTAGGCTTGTTTGTTGAGGGGACTGTTGCTCCTGGTTCTTTGGTTGCATTATTTCCTGGCTTAGTCTATCAAAAACAAAACTACAGGTATGTGTAAGACATCAACACATTCTTGAATTCCAAGAACATTGACCCCATGACATCAATAGAAATGCTTGAAAGGTCTCAAACATAATATAAGTCGCAGAGAGCTGCTCATTGCAGAACATATTCACCATCCTTACCACCGCTGCTGCCGCCGCCGCCGCTGCCGCCGCCGCTGCTGCCGCCGCTGCTGCTGCTGCTGCTGCAATTCAGGCGTATTCCTGGTTACCCCCGCATGGATGTTGGTAATCCTTACCTAACCGCTAGATATGACGGAGGAATCATTGATTCCAAACCCTGGGGACAAGGCTGGCTGGCAGATCCATCACAGGTGTGCTCATCATGACCTGGCAGCAGCAGCAGCACCGCCAACGGGCTGGCATAGCAACACATGCTTATCACCCGTGCATTCAACACTTTAAAAATGCAATAAACTTCACCAGCTTGTAGTGTGCTGTATCTAATGCACTGAATCATAATTTATCAACCTATGATCATAAGCATGAAACATTGATTGATAAAAAAACAGCCATCAATCAACAAGTATTGATTAATAGAAACAGGAATTGCACCTAACGCTAGCTTTGCAAAAGTATACATATCTGCGTATCCTCTTGCTCAGGCTTTGCCTATCGAAAGGCCATTAGCCTCCCCCCCGGCTAGAGGTATGTTAGGTCGTTATATAACAGCCTCTGACGGCCCCAGAGTCCCAGTACCAGAAACCACACAATGGATAAACCCTACATCAGGAGAAGCAGCATTTCTAGAGTTATTAGAAGGGAGACATCCACTGGCGCTGGCACACTTTGCAAACCATCCACCAGCGGGTGCAGTGCCCAACACTGTTATAGCAAATTTCAAATTCCGGTTGCAGCTGACGAAGGATTTCAGCAATGGCAGCAGCGGCAGCAGCACCGGCAGGAGCAGCAGCAGTGGCAGCGGCAGCAGCAGCGATGAAGCCTGGATGAGGGCATATGTGCCAAATCTTGAGTATTGTGTGGAGTGCAATCATCATCAAGTATTGTCAAAGGTGAGTTTTCCTTGTGTTTTGCATCCAGCACATACATGTTGTTGCATGGTCAAGTCGTTTACATACATACTTTCGTCAAACCCGTCTGTCAACAGCAGCTTGAGGTACCATAAGAGCAGCAGCTGCCGTATCACAGGGCCTTTTTGGCAATGGTACGCAGATCCCCTTCACAACAGCTGGGATGCGAACGGACACAAGTATGAATTTCCTGACAGTTGCACAGAGTTTGCAGTTGTATGTATTGTTGTGTTGCAGCTGGCTATTCACAGCTGCAATCTTCTTTCTGTCAACAAGCTCACTGACTGCTGCTGCCGCCGCCGCCGCCGCCGCTGCTGCTGCTGCTGCTGCTGCTGCTGCCCGACTCACACTATCTTTGCCCCCAGGAGGTGTCATGTGTAGGTCTTGTGGCAGTACAGCCAATATCACCTGGTTCAGAAGTGTTGTTTAATTACAGACTTAGTCCTGCTTTGAGGGGCAGACCATCTTGGTATGTGCCAGTCAACGCAGCAGAAGAAAACATGAGATGGGCTTGACACCACTGGCAGCATCTGTGCAGATTGCCATCTGAAGATGATGGTACTTCAGTTCTAAGTCAAGGTTATGAACACAGCTACTGCAGCTGCGTTGCGCAGTGACAAATGCACCAGCCTTATTGTTTGCTGGCTTGCAATCACACGGTTGGTGATCCTGCACACCGGATAGTGAATAGGTGGCAATTCAATAGATGAAAACCCCCTCGTATCATGTAACAAAGCTCATTATCATCTCACATAGTTGCTGTCAACCTCAGGCTGCTGCTGTTGTCATCATTCCGTCCACGACCACCGTTCGTCATATCGCCTTTTGCTACCGTAGCAACAAACAAACAAGCAAACCCGCTCCGGCCATACAGCCCTTGGGTATTTGACTGATTTGCTACCAGTGCACTGGCAGGAGCATGACGCTGTACTACTGTTTTGTCAGCCAGCATTGCATTTACATTGCTGCATGCGCCAACCTCTTTCACTGGCTGATGACATCGCCGATGATTATGATCCGACCATCGTGATACCCTCATGCCAATCTGAGCATATGTCCAACATGCAACTGTCGTGCGCAGATGTGCCACACTGCTCCCGGGCCGGCGGTCCCATGCGGCCAAAAATGCATCAATACAACACAATGCACTCGGGGTTTCAGGCCTGAACCCTCAGGGTTGGGCTAACCCTAAACCCAAACCAGTTCCAGTACAATACTAGCGAGCCAAGCATCATTCAGCCCTTGCTTCATACATTCGAATGATTGCCCCTTGTTCGGCAACTCTGAAAATCATATCTGATGGAGGTAAGAGTCCAGCCACTCCACCGAGGCTCGCCCTCATGACTCACTGAGATTTGATCCGATCAAAATCTGTGACTGATTTCACATTCAGGCTCAGTACTTGATTGGTCCTCCAGCACTGTTCCTCAACTTGCGAGGTCTCCAGCCCAGCAAGAAAATCAGAGCAAGATTGGCAAGAGCTGTCAGGATCCAGCCAGCTGCTGTCAGACGAGCGAAGTCATAAGCATTACCTTGGCCCTGCAGACATCAAGGCACAGCAGTCGCAGCATGACCAAGTCATGCTGGGTGAATGGCCACACTGTGTTGGCAACCCTATTGCAATGTTGGAATCAGTGTTGCGGACTAGTACTGTGACCGTCATCACTCACTGAGGCAGGGTCTGAGGCCTATGGTGACTGCTTGCTGACTTAAATTATGTCGACACAAATGCAGTATATTCTTTTTGTTGCCAAGTGAGACTTTGTTGTGGAGACTCACGTAAGCAGAGTTCTTTAATGCCAGGAAGCTGTCAGCTCCTTGAATATACAGCACAGTCAGAACTGTCAGCCAGGCCAACCAGCTCAGGGCAGAAGCCGCCAGGAATCCCACGGCAGCGAGAACAGCCAAGCCAACCAGCGTCACAATCTCAAAGGCAAACATGAACCAGCAGTACCTGCAGCAGCAGCAGCAGCAGGGGGATGAGGTTTGGTCTGATGTACAGTGGGTTAACATGCAGTCATTGTAAGGTGCATATGCCATCCGCCTGGAGGAGCGACTATGCAGAGCAAGATCCTCAGTGTAGTTTAGTTCAATTTGCCTTCAAGGTCTTGGAACAATTTCGGAGGTGCCAGTGGTCCATGGCAATTTTTAAAAATTATGTTTCACATACGAATGCAAGCTGACAGGCAATGCTGTACCTCACTGAGCAAATGAACTGCTGGCGTCATGCAGCAACTGCCTTGAATGGTTCAGAGCTTGGAGCTTACCTGAATACATCTGAGCATTCCAGGTTGTTGTTAAACCCTGCACAAAGCGGTGAAGCACAATGTACAGTCATGTTGCGTACCATCTTATGTTGAGAAGACAGAGACCTGCAGCATCATGTATAGAATATCAATCACAATCAAGGTGGCAATGCCAGAGCATGCAAGCTCAAGGTGGCAGCTGTTTCATCATCAGTTGCAGGGGCTTGGAACTGGATGCAGAGAAACGTAATCAAGGCCCTGAACGTGATTCGATTGATGTCGCCTGCTTTGCTCAGAGGAGCGAAGCAATAACAGCAGTAGGAATGCAGCATGAATCACCTCTGACACCCCATGTAGGTCCAAACGTGTTTGTAGATACTCCAGGGTTTACTCCAGGTAGACCCAGACCTCCAGCATTGGTGATCGGATTGACCATGGTGTAGCAGTTACGTTGAAGGCCTGAAGGGTCGTGAGAAACGCATGATAAGGAGCATGCTGTCCTGCCAAGGATGCGTCGCTGGTGCCACGGCTATTTAACCAGGTACTGGCATATCTGGGTGCGGTGTTCAAGTGTGTGAGCAGTAAACAGAGCAGGTCGGTGCACAGGAGATCCGCAAAATTGATGGTATGTGGACGTCTTATAATATTCCGCGAACACCCGCATTCAGTGGTTTGCTGATGAGGCCGTGGCTTTTGTGCTGGCTGATGGGACACACACCTGCCAGTCCTATGATCGACAAGATCCAAGCCAACAGCGCAAAAGCAATGAACGCCCAAAGGGCGGCTTTGATAGCTGCCATAGTTGGCCGTGCTGGGTCAAGTTGCCCTAGTACGGGATAGTCAGCACACGGGTGACTATCGTAGCTTGCAGCCTGAGTACGTGTGAGCGTAGGATAATTGAAGCTGCTGGCTGCTGCAGTATTAACTCGCATAACAGATGTATGGTCATGAGTCCTGCAACTCCAGTCACAAATCAAAGCGCATCATTCTGACACGAACAGACTCGACGGGACAGTTGCGCCGTGATCCGGTCGGTTGTACTTTTCTGTACGGTGTCACCAGATACTGCTGCAATATATGTAACATTCAGATAATACAGCGGCCAACACTATCCAACGTTACTTGGATGTCGATGTATCAATAAGGGTAGTGCTGAACATCATCATGTCTGCTGTACGCCGAATTGGGTCCTTGTTTGGAGCAGCTGTGTGAGTTTAAACACATTGCAGATAACTCATGCAACATCAACCTTTGATGTATGTATAAGCGGTACATGACATCCCATACTCTTGCAGGCTTGGCGTTGGCATCGGCTTCTACGTGTTCGACGAGCCGATGAGGGTATGAATAAAGCTGTACGCTATTTGTCAATTGGCGAAAGCCCTTCAACCACACCCAATCAACAGCTACAACTGTCTTGCTGCAAATCAGCAGTAGCAGTACCAACCACCTGCATTAGTTCCACACGCAATGATAACACGTGCTGTGCTTCCCAGTTCACAGACCGGTCGCCAAATGCTCAAGGCACATGCTGCTCACACGCCTGTTTGCAGCAAGCTGAGATGCTTTGTCCTGGTCGTCGTTGATGGCAACCAGCAACAGCAGTATCTGCTTTGACTTGTTTTTGCAGAGATTTGGTGAAGAGCAGCGAGCCAGAATGCAACAGGATCCTATTACTGAACCAGAATGGAAGATTGCAGCACGAGCGCGTGAAGCTGCAGCACAGCAGCAGCAACAACCGCCAGGCAGATAGCCCCAGCCGCAATGCTGCAAGTCATCAGCAACAGCACCAGCAGCATCTGCTGCCTACTCCAAACATCATTCAACAGCAGTCAGCAACAGGTACAAATTGGCAGCTGCTGCAGGCACCACTCAACCACAATATCAGCTGACCCAACCTGTCCAGAGAATGCAATCATTGCTGGGCAACCACAGCCTCTCAGATGCCCAATGCATTGGGCACACCAGTCATCTATACTCCTTTCAGCTATCAGATGTTGAATCAGTACAACTGTGCCGATCTACCAGTTTGGCAGCAGGGCATCCACTTCTTCCCACCCACAATTGGCCTTCATTCCAAGGGGCTCCACCAACAGACAATGCTGACCACAATAGCTTGTTTGAAGCGCAGCAAATAGCAGGTCTACACACAGGTTGTGCAGAGATACACAGGACTGAGCCCAACCTTCAAGCGATCAATCAGCTGGGCGACAGGCTTTCATGAAGTGAACCTGACCTGCGAGAGTGCATCTTAGGGATCCCATGAGCCAGAGCAGCAGCTGCAGCAAGGCCCGAAGCTGGGTACACATAACTCGACCACTGCTTGTTTGGTTGCTTCTAGACCAACAATGCTGCGTAGTCTGGTGGGCACTAGACTCCGAACCCCCCTTCCAGATTCTGCAGTGGTGGCCGTTGCAGCTTGTAGCAGTTCACTGAAAAACGTGTTGCCTGATGCGCTGCTGTGGGTGTCCCCAGCAGCCGTTGGGCATTCAATAAGTTATTGGGTGCTGTGAATGGTGCAAGAAGAGGGGAGTGGTGTTCAGCGCCATACTGCATCAGCAATCCTGTAAAGGATAACATGTTATCTGCAATGCTGTTCAGCAACAGCAGGACCTGGTGTTTGAATCTGATTATTGTTGCACTGGTCAGCTGTGGCTGCATGCATTGATAAAAGTTTGTTGCCAGAGGGGGGAGAAGGAACTAAGGTGGAACGGGCCCCAGAGATGCTGATAGTATGTTGCTTACTACCAAGGAATATGTTGGATATCAATCTGGAGTCGAGGGAATACCAGGAAAATGGTACAGCACTGCGTACAATAGGTCTATCTCATATCATATATGATATCATGAAGACATCTGTTTGTGGTAACGGAGCTGCTGCCATGGCATGCGTAAAGGCTCCTGCAGTATTGTGGAATGTAAGGTCTTGATCTGCGCAGAAACAAGTTATCAGTGCTGTCATATTGTGCCCCTTCTGTGGAACAGGTAAATCATGCAGGGAACTCTTTCCTGCAGCAGAGGGTTTCCTGCACTTGAGTTGTGACTGACCGTTTGCATCGGCTGTTACCGAGCTGATTGCCGAGAAGATATTCATCACAAAATATATTGGTCGATCAGCTGGCCCACGGGCTAGGCGCCTGCTCGTGACCTCGATGGTTGTCCACCCTTGCTCATGCTGGTGGTTCAGATCACAGGAGCTTTCACGCTGTACTGTCCTGACAACGTGACACTGCGAGCTGTACATATGGCCTATTTCAGGCAGCATACTGGAAATGACAAGCTGACCTCGCAGCATTACCCAGGTCCGAACGGGAGATGCAAAGGCAGTACAGCAACATGCTGCACAGGCGACACCGCTCCCAAAAAGTACGGTATAACTGAGCTCTTGCGCCAACGTATATTTCCAGCACGTTTGTATGGATATCAAGCATTCGCGCGTATAATCAACCTATTCTGTTGGTTGGTACTGTTGTGAATGCTTTCTGCCGGTCCTGTCCAGGTTCAGTACATTTGGTGCATTCTGATTATAGCCTATCGCAGTAGTTTGAGCCTTAAACAAGCATGCAGTGCGGGATATGTGTCTGGCAGCACAAATAACAAGCGATGCAGCAAAGCAGGCCAACCGCCAAGTCTGGAACGCTTCTGGTGCTTGTAAACGCATTGTCGCTCCTAATACTCCCTTTGGCGGCCAACGCGCAGCAGGATCAGTCTACCAACGCAGTGCCACCGTCGATTGCCACACAGCCGTTGTATGGTGAGCCACTTTCATGATTTCCAGCTGTAAGCTATCGCAGTCTCCATCAATCTATGGTGTTTTACAGTGTTATAGCATATTTCAGCACATGTAGCTGTCCCGACTTACACCAGTTTGTAGTCCAGGCCTTTTATCACTTCATAACCAGCACTTTGTCAGCACACTGAGCAGGGGAAACAGCCCCAGCGCCTTTGAGAGCCACTGCACACATAAGCTGCTCGTACATGGTATGCTTTGTTGTAGAGTAGCATTCACGGAAGTCATGCTTGTGTTCTTGCAGCTTGTTTGGTGTATGTGTCAGACCTACCAGAATATGATGGCACGCCAACGCCAGAGATGCAGGCAGCATCTATTGGCATCAGGCAATCAACTGAAGGCATGTTGGAGCAATGGTTTATCACAAACGACTTCAGTGCAGATACATATCCAACTGACGCACCAGATAGAAGTACAGCAGGCAGTACAAAGCCATTCCCAGGCAGTACAGGTACCAGCAGCAAAAAGAGAAGCAGCAGTACAAAGCATAAAAGGCAATCTACGGACCCTACGAAAGATAGTCGGCAAAAAGCTGCCTCAGGTAACAGATCCTCAAGCAGCAACGAAGCTCCTAAGAGTCCCAGATTTAAACCACAGCCTAAGCCGATCCCAACCCCACCACCAGCAGCATCACCACCCCCCACAAATTACATCATACCAAGACCAGCAGCGAATGCAGCAGTAGCAACAGCAGCAGTAGCCTCAACAGCAGATGCTGCTGCTGAAAGTTTGGAGTCCTTGCTGTCAGTGGACTCATCTATAGCAGCTGGGGCGAGGGCAGCAGCAGGGCTGACCACACTGGATGCTGCAACTGCATCTGTGGGTCAGGGAGAACTGGGGGATGGTGAGCAGCAGCTGATGCAAGGCCTACACCTGCAAGAACAGGCGAGTCAAGATCAGCTGGTAGGGGTGAACAGCAATTTTACAGCAGCAGAAGCAGCACCAGGAGCAGCGCCCATTCATGAAGGACAACAAGCGACCCCAACAGATGCAGCAACCAGCAGAAGGCATCTACTTCAAACAGCAGACAAGCGAGTCTGCAACAAAGGGACGCACACAAAATCGGACTTCTCAAATCCTTACATCAAAAATGGCTTCTCTGATATCTACGGTGAAGTTGGCATCTCCATCGCCCAGACGAATGTGATACCCCCGGACCCGACGTTGGCCGTTGGGCCGTATGAGGCACTACACGTCGTCAACTCCTTGGTACGCATTATACCACTAACCCCTACTGGCATGGTGAAGACCAACCCCCGGCCCGGTGAGGCGCGTCTCATCCCGTTGCCGGATTTCTTCAGCTTAGTCGGAGCGTCGTGCAGTGGTGGCTACATCAACCCAGCAGCCGCTTACGACAAGGAGATTGGACGGTTCCTGTTGACCACAATATGTGGCGGAGACTCGAATCAGGTGTTACTGGGCGTAAGTACGACTTCATCCGCGACCGGCGGTTGGATTCAATACTCTTTTGCCGCTGAGGTTACACAAGGCACCCCGATGGTCTGTAACAGCTACCCCGTCAGCTTCTACTCCCAAGTAACATATAACAAAGATGGGGTTTATCTAACCTTCATCCAGAACTGCCCTGGCAATCAAGAAAC
>LWCB01000647.1:0-13395 GCA_001630525.1 Coelastrella sp. M60 | reverse complement strand
AGAAGCCCTGCATGCTGCAGTTGAGGCCAAAGTCAGAGCTCAACAGAATAGCGACACCTCTATAACAATGGGGCTTGCTGCAGCAAGAATACAGGAGAAGGTGATAAAAGGAGCACTTGTTATGACTTTGAGAGTGTTTTTTCCGTAAAGCAACATTCCAACCCTGCATTGTAATACACGGCGCCATGTCTATGACTGTAACAATCTAGGGTAACTGTACTGTCAGCTGTGCACAATCATTTGTACAATGCATGCAGCACGGACGTATCCAACATTTTTGTGGTGGTGGTGACTCCTGCTTTACGTTCCAGCCGGTTGGCTCTATCATGCACACCACCAACCCTCACAAGCATGCACTAAGTCTCATCCAGGACGCCACCATATGATGTGCACATCAAACTATTTTGAAATGTACTGGCATCATCTGAATGTGCAGGTTATTCTTGGCTCCAGCATCCCAGAGGCTTTAGAATGGGCTCAACACGAGGGGAACCTGCCTCCTGCAGCACTAGAAGCTGTAAAGCAGGCAATGACGGCAAAGGGAGAGCCGTTCAACAGTAAGTAACGACAAACTCAACTCTCAAGACAGGCCAGATCACACGCCTACTATCACACTGCTTGTGGATCGTTGCCATTTGAGTTGAATCAGTTCACAGTATTAGACAAGCAGGAGTATCCTATCTCTTCACACCTTGGCTGCAGGTGCATCACAGAAGTTTGGTGTGTCTTGTGCCATGCCTGGGGCATTCCAGAATGCCCTGTTGGTTGCTGCTAGTGCCCGGAGCTACAGTGAAGGGATCCGTATCAACATGGTGGCAGGGGGTGACAACTGCTCACGATCAGTGTACCTGGGTGCGCTGTTGGGCGCTGCTTATGGGGTGGATGGGGTACCTGCTGAGTGGAAGCAGAAGGTGTCTGGCTGGGCAGATATGGAGGCAGCAGTCAACACAGCTGTGGTGTGAAGATCTGGTACATCTGGAACATCAGATGCCAATTACACATTATTAACAGTCACTTGCATCCCACCAGGGGGAAGGCTTTACAGCACATGAGCATCTGCAGCAGCGCAGAGGCAGCAGAATAGGAAAACGCCTTGGGTGGCAAACCCTCCTGTTTACTAAGTGGATGTTCTGCACTAGGTGCAGCTCAACATAAGCTTTCTGTGCGTGGCCATCCTGGAGTGTCTGTTGACGACAGAAGTTGTATGCATAGATGTGATCCACTTCATCCACCACCCCTTTATGCCAGTGGCACCACTGCTTGATAAGCGAATGCTGTAACAATCATCATCTGATGCGCTCTAGAGACTCTCTATTATCGGATACATGAAATACTTTCAAAGTCATAGCACGCGTTGCTGTCTATGACTTTGAAAGTATTACATTATAGAGATTACCATTTGAGTGACTTGATTTGTGGATAACTCGATTGTTTTGAAAGTTGCTTTGTGACGTGGCCGACACCTTGGTGTCATGTGATTGTGACAGCCAGATCACAGCTGTGGACTTGGCTACTAATCAGCACCAGTGTGATCAAACATGCGGAGCCTCATGTAGGATCAGTGGTATGATCAGTGACCCAAAAGATAACTTAGTCTTTGACCTCACCGGGCATTCCCACTCTCAAACTTTCAGGACCTGACCAGGACAATGCCAGACCCTGAAACGATGGAGTAGTAGTAATAATAATAATTATCACTGCTTTACAGACCCTGAAACGATGTAGTAGTAGCTACTATAGTGCCATTTACCACCATGTTCATCTTTACAACTTAGTCCCACTGAAGTTCAGCTCAAACACTTCTCTTGGCATGTAACACACTCATCATCTTTTGGTCTACATGTGAGTTCTGTTGTCATACTGTATGACATCTTCTTGTGGCATGATTCGTTGTCCAGCGCTGAGCTTGTGACAAATTCAGCACAATACAACCAACTATCAAACAAGAAGCTGCTGCCAGTGTCAACAACAGTACATGTGAATATATGAACCACCCAAAATTCATAGCAACAATGCCATCAACAGTGCATGTGAGCGTATGATGCATGGCAGACGCCATATCACCAACATCCCTTCTGCAACACACTACTCAACACTCATCAGTCCCACAAAAAATCCGTCATCACCTCTCAGACGACCTCACATAACAGCATACACCACCATCAAAAGCAACCAACATTGTTCTTCCACCGCAAAACTTGCCCGACACTCGCCTGATGTGTGTGCGACTTCACGCTGCTCAAAAATACATAGGAATTTGTGGTCTTGCCACAGCTGTGCTTTAAATGACAGCACCAGCAGCCTCCTTATCTATCAGCACCAACAGGTGGTGCCAGATCGCTGACAACGGTTGTGGCTGGCCAGACTATCTTCTGGGTAGCTGGATGTTGGTAGCTTGGCAACAGGCATCACTTGATGTATCCATCCAACTTGTCTTGCCTTTCTGCTGCTTCATTTGCTGCGTTGACGCCCTTGAAGAACAAGAAACCTGCAAACAGGATGACACAGCATCGGTCACTGCTTGCATGCATCCTATAACTGAGTGCAATTGCCAAAAGCCGCAGGAACCTTGCTGCGGTGCCCTGCAAAGAACACACTGTAAACTACGGTGCTCCGCTTCAGGATAATGGCACTCGTACGCTTTTGAGTATCCTGATATGCTGTTTCCTGAAGGGCATTGCAGAGCAGCAGCTACAATAGCATGATAAGCTGCTGACATCATGCATTGGCTGACGACTAGTCACTAACACTTGTCAAAACAGTAGGTTTGCCACCACACCATGCTGGCAGGGTAAACCTGCTGCATTGACTGTGTCATATCTTATAATTGCTCAAAACACAAGCAAAGCTGCTGCTACTGAGTCATCACCTGCCATAGGTATGCCAGTAAAGGCGAACAAGCCCAGAACAGGAGCCCAGAGGGGTGAATCTGGGGGGATGACACCAAACACTGGATTCTGGTCAACGTACTCGAAGATGGAACCGACCTGAATGTTGAGCACGTCAGAGAGGCCAAATTAGCGAAGCCACAATGTGCCTGGTGCACAAGCTTGTTGAGTGTGGTCTGCTGATGCTTGTGCTAAGCCTCAGAGTTTGCCAACGAGCTCGCAATGACATACTGCTGGTGTTGTGACATCTCAGGATGCAGCTAACGCTACGCTGACAAGTCTCAGCATGGCCTGCTCTTGAAGTATGGAATAGCTCTGTGCGGAACCACTATAGCCAGATGACGCAGCATGCTGCTGAAATATACAACAGATGCTTGTAGCTGCCAACCAATGCCTACCGATGCGATTGCAATGATCACACTCAACACGAGGTACAGGGGCCATGGTAGCTCGTTCTTGTTCGTTGCTGCTTGCAATTCTCGCTCCTTTTCACGCCGCACCCAGATTGGAAGCTCTTCCTGCTGTTGCTGCTGTTGTTGCTGACTGCCATCTGAGCTGGTTTCCTGTACACAAATTGACACATCAAGCAACCGTCACACACCATGCAACAAGCTGTACTTGCATAAGCAAAATCATGCAACGTCACACCCACAGGCCCTAGCGCTGAAACTGAATACAAGCATGGAGTGCCCAACGCCACTTAAGCAGATTATGCTGCACCACAGCACCTGTACGCAGCATGGGTGGGTGTGTGTGTGCTGACAGTTACGGCCAACAGCAGTCTCTCAACGGCTACTTGATCTGGATGCAATAGTTATGCAGGATGATTGGAGCAAACATGTCCTGCTGCAGCCACCTGTGCTGATTTGTCCTCCTGGGCGTGGACACGCACAACTCGCAGGGTTAGGGCAGCCCTCACAGGTGCTGCTGTGAACGGTGCATACAAACAGCGACAACGTGAGCTTGTCAAAGGCTGCAAAGAGGCTATGCTTGAAGCACGAGTGAGCATCTTGATTCGACTGGTCACTACACCGCGCACTCTGTTTCACAACAAGGAGAAGATGCTCAAGGAGCAGATGCTCAAATACACACCAGGCCTTCTAGTAAAGGCGTTTGCAAGCCTGATTGCTCAGCTCGCTGGTTTCGGGGGCTTCTCATAACATAACACCGCGCTACACAGGATATCGTCAGACGCAGGCGCGTCAATTGGAAGCCGGTAAACAAAATTTAATGACTACATTAAACCTGAATAGCCATGCTACCGCTGTGAAGTGCATCGAGAGCACAGTTAGGCACTGCCGAGAATGGAGTTCCCAGCAGCCAACTTTCTGTCCTTCAATGTCTCCGGCAACAAATTCACAACAACTAGAGAGACGATACTGCGGGAACCTGCTTCAAGGCTAGCACTCATAGCTCGAGGTGTCTTGGCGGTGAACAGGGATGACAGTGGCGCCTTTTTCTTGGACAGAGACGCCAAGTACTTTCAGCTGGTGTTGAACTACCTGAGAGATGGCTGGTGCAGTCTGCCTAAGTCTCAAGAAGAGCGCAGAGAGCTGCTGCAAGAAATTCGGTATTACCAAGTGAGCTGGCCTGCTTCAGCTCATGAGCTGAATCACCTTGGTCACTGGCACCTAGAGTAGCACCTAGAGTCCCAGCATTCCTTGAGTGTCCTAGGCTCGCTATTCTCTTGCAAAAGGCCCACCTGGTGAAGAAAAAGCTTTGGTTTCACAAACTTGAAAATACGCCAACTTGCAGTGACTGCACATGAATGTCCTTGATGCATGCACACACACCATTATCTCTCGGGCTGACCCGGCACTGGCTGCCTCTCTCTTTCAACAGTTGGCTGGGATGGAGGCCTGGATGAGGACCCAGGATGTTCTTGGTGAAGCAGCACTTCGACCCCCATCACCCAACCCCTACAACCGGTACACGTCCACCCCCGGCACCCCAACCACCACCCCAGCCTACTGCAACAATGCAGAGACAGGCCCAAACAGCTGCGTCAAGACCACCAGCAGTTGCTCAAGCCCCCTGTACAACAGCTTCATTCATGGGTCAAACCAAGATCTGCTTACAGCATCTCTCAACACAAGAGCAAGTCACTCTCCAACTGTTCCACACAACACAGCGGAATGCAACAGCCTCAGATGGTTGGCACAGCAGGCAGGGGCACCAGAGCTAGCTATGATAGCAAGCAGTAGCACGGGCCTGCAGCGCAGCCCATCCCCGGCTGCGTACAGACCAGCGTCAGCAGGTTGCAGCAGTCCTGTGTATGGTGGATGCTCCTGTCCAGTGGGACGCAGCGGCTGCACAAGCAGTGACAGCAGGCAAGCGGTAAGTGCCACTTGCGGTAGCAACAACCAACAGCTCATAAACTGTTGGTAAAGGTATGTAGATGCACTTGTTGTGAGAATACAAACATAACAGTGAGCAGATAGTAACAAAGGATGTAGATTGCTGCTTTACATCCACATCCTCAAGGGGTCTGTTGTCTGCTGCTGTAGTGCCACTGTAATACTGTCTCATTCCCAAGCAGAATTACAGCAATCAGCACATGCACAGACCCCAGTATGATGGCATGCAGGAGTCCCACAGCACCTTTGGTAAGACACTCGACCCACTGAGCTGCATGACACACATTCACAGTGCTTGGTGCTGGACTTTGAAATGTTGTTACAGTACACAATATAGCTAGCTTCAAACTTGTGGGTTGTGTGATGCTACGGCTGCCTCATTCTGCCTCATTTAACCCACTTGTTGATCTTGACCAATCTCTTCAAGGTTCAAAGTCCTGAGTACTACAGTGTTAGGACAAGACAACACTTGCTGAAGCAGCAAGTGTTGTCTCCTCCGAAGCAGCAAGTGTTGTCTCGTCCTGAACACCTCCTTGGGGTTCCACTTCCTTGTTACTGCGCGTGAACGTCAAGACTTGCCAATCACGTCGAGTTCTTCTGCCACAGCAGTAACGTGTCATGTGCACTTTTGCATACAGTACGGCAGCGACTTCAAATGGACCAGCAGATACCTCCAGAGCAACAGTAAGATGCAGGAGGTGGTGTCCACACTGTTGGAGCTGGCATTCATGGCTCCCCATCCCAGCCTCCAGGGCGGAAAGTCAACAGTCAGCATATGCAGTGAATGTGACCATGATACCTTTAGCAATATGCTGGTGACAGCAGCCGCTGGTGTGGACAGTGGACGATTCCGATACCAGGTGTGTATTACCGCTTGTAGTGTACTTGAACCGTTGGTGGTGACATATGTAATCTGCAGCGCCGGTGGCCTTGGTGAAATAACTATCAAGGGTATTCATGGGAAAGATGCAAGTGGCAAGCAGAGCCATAGTATACATGCTAAGCACAGCCATGGTAAGGCAGAAGTGTATGTGTCCAGACCACAACAAATTGAGGTTAATTGAGAGCTCTCAAGACATGTCTCGAGACATGTAATTGGCTGAGCTGCTGCTGGTCCAATCAAGCCTTTCAAGCTGGGCTTCTTACCTCAAATGCCATCTGGCAGACACTGTCAAGCCCGCACTGTTACACTTGCAGGTGATCCGTGTGCACAATAGCCTGGGATGGGGCTTTGAGCTCAGCTTGCGGCCCTCCTCAGACCTTGCTGTGTATGACAAGTACAACGTTGCACAGTATATACAGGTGGGCTTTCCTCCACAGAACTTTCACTTACTTGGGTTGCGGCTGTGCGGTGTGAGGGCTGGTGTTGCACTGAAAAGGATTGCAGCCCCGATATCACATCAGTGTCCCCATGGCTGCTGAAAAAGTACACTAGTATGCTGAACTGGTCTGCAGACATCAACCTTAAACTGCCAATACCATCAATGATTATGAATCCAGGTTTGAAGACACCTTTCCAGACACCCTGAGGGGGTGAGGGGCTTTGAGGTCATGTCATGAGAACAATGTTACCACCACATTCATGATCATCAACACGCTGCATGTGATGTTGCACTGCAGGATAACATGTTTGTATTGACAGCAATTCTGAAGGACCAATACGGTGTGGTGATGGTGGAGGATGACGCTACTAGGCCAAAGTGCATGGCTTGTAGGAGAAACAACATAGCTCTAGTGCTGCACAAGTCCTGCTACGTATGAGAATTATCAGCACCATGGTGTTGTGCTGAACAGTTATCAAAGTAGTGCCACTTGGACCCAGAGTTGCTACTATGCAGGAGAGCGTTGTGATCGGGACACCAGAAGCAGGTGTTTGGTATGGAAACAATGTTACTTACAACCAATGAGGATTGGTGTGCATTCGACGCGGCAGTCATCTGACTTTTTGTGCACGTGTTCGCTATGTACTTCACACTCAAATGCGGCGACAGCAGATCTGTGCCACAGTGCTGCAACCCAGCTGTTACATGTTCGTTTACAATACCCGGCACGCCATTTGTGGCTTTGGACACTGCATAATACTTCATACTGGGGTGATCAGTGGTATTATCATTCTGCAATATATCAAGCATGAAATACGTGAGGGCAACCACGAGCCTGAATAACCAAAGCAGAAAAGGCCCTACAGTGCCACAGATAACACTGTAACACATTGAATGACGGCCACTGGCACCAAGGACAGAAAACACCGGTGCGGCGGTAGCACTACTACTGAATGCAACATAGAAGTATGTGATATCAACTGCATACCTCAAAACAAGGATCAGAACTACAACTCTACATGGTTTCTGAAGCTAAAGCCTGGGCAACTCTGACTACTGACCCAAAGTACCCAACAATGATTGGCTGCTGAGATGTAACCCACTGTCAACTCCGTGACGAGCAACATTACGATGCATGTTCAAGACCCGTGAACACGGGGACTGCAAAATCAGCATGTACATGGACTACACATCCTACCCCAGCTCAACCACAGCCTAGACTGCAACATGCCTTTCAAATTGCAAGAATACTGATGGTTTAGGGTCTAGTCGCTGTCACCTGCCACCGCCGATTGGCAAGTTCGGATTAGAACTCTTATCAGAGACAGGGACTCCTCATGATGTGTTACTGGCTTGCATGGGTGCAAGTAGGGACCTGATCAGTTCTTGAAATTCTCCATCCTCAACGTTAGCCACTGCCAAAAGCAGTTCATCTGTTGTGGGAGGTGGCTCATATCTGAGTTGGTACAACCCTGCACGCTCTAGCAGGGTCACTGCCAGCAGAAAGTAGTCTGTGGCTGCTGATGAGGGTGTGTCCGAATCAACATCACCCGGCCAATGGCTAACTGTCATCTCCAAGGGTTCAGTGCCAATCTCCCCAGCTGCGCCGAAATCTCCAAGCACACCATCGCCTGCAAAGTAACATATACACGCAGAAATGGGGCGCTGCACATCGCGTGCACAAGAGTCTGCACAAACCCCCCATAGAGAGTAATTGGGCTATATAAAGTAGAGCAAATCTGCTAGCAACGCTACATAGTGCTCAATAAGAGAGTCGGCATTATGCTGAAGGCAGGTTGCATAATCACCCCAGATGGTTTGCCAGCGTACTACGTAGGTGCATGCTACCAAATGCTTTGGCTGGCCCAGTCAGCATATGATCTGGATACAAGGGCCTCGTGATCCTGGAATACTGCGAGCACTATTGCAAGCAATACCGTTGATGATGTATCACCGACTGTGCAACCACCCAACTAAAAAATGGCCAAAGTAGGGACACAACTGTTCTGTGCAAACGGTACCAGTTGAGCTCACCGTCTGCTGTCAAGAAGACATTGGGTGCTTTGATGTCATTGTGCACATATCCATGGCCATGCATTCCATCCAAAGCCTCTTTCAACTGCTTGCCAAGGCGCAGCAGAGCTGATGAATTGACGGGCACAGGAACCTGTGCTAAAGTGGCTGGATACACTGGCATCTCCAGTCCTATCTTGGGCCGAACAGCTCGAGCCCCTTCACGGACAAGCACCCACCAGAAAGCACAGAGTCACAGTGCTACAGCAGGAAGTTATCCTGCTACTAGCTATTGACTCGTGCTCAACAGCGGTGACGTATGCTGAAGCCTTTGGGGGCTGTTTGCATAGAACACCTATGATGTGCTGCCGCCGGCGTATGATACAATCTTGGCTACCGCGCATGCGGTCAGACAGTGGCAACCCTGGTGTGTTGGAACACAGCACTAACGAAAGCTCACAAACTTTAATTAGTACAATGTGCCGACATAGCTAAAAACATGACACTCACCCATCTCAGGCTTGTCAGTGTCGTGCTTTCACTTGCAGTGTTGATTGTCCTGACAGGCCCTACGATGTTTGGCGCACAGGGATTTGCTCTCCACAAAGCATCAAGGATCTGGCAGGCAGAGACATGCAACAACAAGCTCATATTAATCAAAGTGTGCTCATATTGGCAGATGATCTGTGTGCACACTTACAACAAATCAGAAAGAGGCAAAGATCGCCCCTGGGCAGCGAGTGCTACTACGGCACATGCTAGATATAATATAAATGGTAAAACTTGTGCAACCCATGACAATTGAACAAATACGAAGAAGCACACTGACCCATGACACAGTGACAATGTCAAACATTCACTTGTGAAGTATGGTGCGTTTATAAGTATCACATCGTTGCCAATAGTTTTGTTTTTACACATCTATTTCATCATTGATAATGTATTCATACTATGAATGCATTATCAATAATAATATAAATATGTAAGAAGAGCAGCAGAGCAGCAGCCGTTTCAGACAGCGGAGCTACACAGTGTCCAGCAGTCACTAAAGCTACAATGCAGTCGTTGACTCACTGCACCCTCTCTCTTAATATCTTCAGAGTCACATTTGAACTTCACCAGTTGAGGCACCGCACCATCTCTGAAGGCCAGAAGTAGGATAGACCTGAGCACAACCAGAATACAAAGTTAAGAGTTGCAGTATGATCACCCCAGCACGTACAGCCATGCAGCTGACTCATTGAATAAAGTAGGTTGCAGGCCGCTTTCTTGGTTGTTTGTATGCAACAAGCAGCATGACTAACTTTGTTTAGTCAAAGCCGCAAAGCAGAGCGGATCAAGCTCAGTCCAAGCATACTCTACGCAATGTGTGTATTGTCTATAAACATTGCAAGACATAATTAGAAAAGCTACAATCATCGTATTGGTTTTTGCTATGTGTTCAGCTCTACATTGTGTATTCCCTCTTCTTGAGAGGTTTATTGTTCAGTCTGTAACGTGGCAAGCAGCAGTGACAACAAGCAACATCCAACACAGTATCCACCTGCATTCAACTGTGAAAATGTCACTCGCAACAGCCTTACCTGCTCGATCCTCCTCTGTCACGACAGCAGTCACTGAAAACAAGGTTGTGTGAATGTTTTATGAAGGCCATAGTGCTGGTAAGCGGTGCTGCAGCGGCTTTGTTATAAAGCTTAGCCAGAAGCTTGTTTTTTGCAAATTCAAGTTGTGCGGCATAGTTGTCAATCATCCAGTAGACTACCTGCTTTTGTACTGGAGGGATCTGCATGCTAGCCGCCAACTGCTCAAGCCTGGCGACCAGTTGCTCGCTCTTTGAACCTGACAAAGTGGACAAGGCAAAATTCTCTGAACAATGAGAGCTGAGGTAATACATAACAGCTATTGTCAAGGATCATGGCAGGATATGCAGACCAGCAGACACCTGGGCAGTACAGATCAGTACCTTGGCTGACATGCCTCATGAAACACACTGTATTGCTTGGGTAGACAATATGTACACTGGCTGCTAGAGTTGCAGGAATAACTGCCAATAGAAACTGACATGAGATGCAGCATAAAGCCAGCTGCTGAGTGCTGCTACTGCTGGACCAGCACCAGGTCCTGTCGGTTGCCAACTAACCATTGTATGGCATACATTAGCTGGGACAAGCATGTCCAGGCTGTCACCTCAATCCTGCTGCTGTTCATGTGAGGTGATGCAAATGGCAGTGGTTAGCAGCTGCGTCCAAATCATAGGCAGCTGAGCCCTGCTTTTGGTGGTGCCAACAATGCCATGGTATTGCTGCGCAAGATCCTGTGTTCTGCTGTTTGAAGATGTATGATGTGTGTTGCTAGTTCTCATGCCTGCTAGTACCGACATCTACTAGTACTGCTTGTGCCATCAAACTACGGCAAGGTCAAGTGGCTACAGCGATGAGCCGATATACAACGCATTGTTAGGTCAGGAATGTCTAGGGTGTATACTACTAGCTGCGTTTGCTCTGAGTTCTCTGAGCTGCATGAAAGGGAGAAAATGCTTCGCACCTGGGATACCACCTCCTGCTGCTCCAGTGGCACCTGTGGCAATGATGCGAACAGACAACAGCAGATCTTCAGTGAGCAGCAACATCACAAAGCAATACATGTACCTCATTGCACAATACATGTACCTCATTGAAACAACCTGCAGGCTTGCTGCATGGTACTGCTGACATCCCTGCTGCATGGCTAGTTGATGCACAAAGGGGGCTGCTGGTGATCCAGGAGAAATCATGCACGCTGATACAGTTTGGCCACATAATGAGATATCAGCAATAGCTTCACAGCAACAGCAGCAGCAGGAAACAACCAATAACAGTGCACCCTGGGGCTACCACTAGTGCATGATGCTATTGATTCCTCACAGCATATCAACGTCAACACAGTAGCACTATGATTCAAGGTGGGCAATCACCTGTTGGCTGGCCATCAACTGGGATGGCACTCTCAGAAGTGTTACCCAAGCCACTGATGTAGGTTGCATCTGCTAGGGCGAGGTACCCAGTGCTGCTGTTGAAGTCTACCACCACTTTATTCAACTTCAGCGGTCTGGGCTTCAAGTTCATTTCTGCAGCGAGACTGGGGATGTGGATGCCCTCAGCCCCGCACTGGAATGGAAACGCGGCACCAGAAGGCCTCTTGAACCAGTATACTGGCATGCTGCTGTCCCTTTGCGAACCCTTTTAGAGAAAAAGCGAAGGCGACGCAATCTGCACTCAAGTCAGAACCGTGCTGCTATTCTTGACTTGAGATACACCTGCAGAGCTGATAATGCAAATGTATACAACTGCCGTATATCTCGTAGTGGCAGGTTGACTCAACCGCTGATATACGGCAGCTTCGGATGCAGGGCACGGGGTGATGGGGTTGGCGGCATAATAAGTTCTGTGTGTCGATTCAATCCTGCTATTTTCCTACGTGAGGATTAGGTAAGCACAACATCAAGGGCGCAAGCGCGGACATTAACAAGTGTCGGTCGAGGTGAATAACACTTTTGTCGTGATCCTTAACTCCAAAAACACACGAACACTTTCAGAGTCACTGGACGCGTCGCAAAAAGATTTCCAGCAGCATACAGTGCTCCGTCCTCGAGCACACGGTTTCCTGCTCAACGCGATGCATAGCAGTAGCCAAAACATGGTAACCTTCTACGCCTGTCATCCAAGGAAGCTTTGCCTCTCAGTCTCAAGCTTCCATACGACTGATGGTACTGCTGCTTATGCTAATGTTGCATGTTTAATCCTTCTCTGTCCCTCTTCAAGCAGCTGTCTATTGTTAATACCCGGGTCCCGACCAGCCTGAAACTTGGAATAAACTGCTGCAAGACGTCGCTGCTCAGTCACTGGAAGCGAAGGCCGTGCTTTGGCAAGAGCTCTCTGTAGATGCTGCATACTGATGACAGGAACACCTCCTCCTGCTGCTGCTTGGGGTATTTCCTCCTCGACAACACTGCCCTCCACAACGGTATCTCCTGTTGTACTGGTCGAGGTGGTTTTCTGTTTTGCCAAGTCTTGGTCCAACTTGTCATGCACTGCTAGCAGCTGTGCTTCCGCCAACAGGGCCGACACATCAGCTGATGTAAAATTCTCGGTCTGCTGGGCAATGAGTGTGAAGTTCACATCAGGAGTCAGCGGGAGTTTCCTTGCGCAGGCAGTCAAAATCTCCAGACGCTCCGACTCATCAGGCATGCCGCAGAACACCATACGGTCAAGACGACCTGGCAGCAGCAGCAGCAGCAGCAGTGTATCTGCAGTAAGATTCATCACATAGAAAAGGAATGCATAGGAAAGTGTGAGCTTAGCGGTACAGATGAGGACTAGGCAACTCGCAGAAAGCTGATTCTGTGCTTCACTGCTAATACATATGCAGTTTGCTGCTAACTGCTTTGCAAGTACTACACTGTGCTGCATGCTGCTGCATGCTGCTGCTGCTGCTGCTGTTTGTAGTGTGCTTTGTGAGTATTTCATCACTAGTAAAAAGATCTGACCTGGCCTAAGCAGTGCAGCGTCAATGAGGTCTGGTCTGCTTGTTGCTGCCAGCACTGCCACACCAGTGAGACCCTCAACACCATCAAGCTCAGTAAGCAGCTGGTTCACAACCCTGAATAAACACATTAACACAACAGACTGATGAACTTGTACAACCAAGCTTTTGGAGCGTATTGACCTAAAAAACAGGGTGGTTTTAGTGATGCATAAATGGCAAAACGATCTCCCGCTTACGCCATAACAGCAGAAATATGTCATTCAAAACAAACCTGCATTAACCAGGATGCTG
>LWCB01000645.1:0-13070 GCA_001630525.1 Coelastrella sp. M60 | reverse complement strand
CACAATAGTCGCTGATTACTCCGTCTGCATACACAGCAAACATTTGTGTCTCTGTGAAAGCCTTCATAAAAGGCCTGTCCTTGGATGGCACACTCTCAAGGAATGCATCCTTCATGAACACCCCAGTCTTCTTGCTCATGCCCACATTGACAATGGTATGTAGCCTCAAGTCTCCACACAATTGTGATAGGTACCCATTTAACACTGACAAGAAGTTCCTGGCTGCAGCTTCTTCGTCTGGGGTGATGACATATACAGGGCGCTCTACTGCCATGGGTTCTGCTTCCTGAAGTGCTGCATGGTGAGGTGCAAGGGCCTGCAACAACTGCCGGCTACTGGGCAATGACGGGAGGGAAGCGTTCTTGATACCATCCTTGTACACATTGACCCGAATCAACCCATGGCACCTACATATGCAGTTGACCATATGAGTTGACCTGGCTTGCAGTTGCTGTACAGAGGAGAGTGCGCTGAGCTGCTGATCTTGACCACAGGGTATAACACAGCTGTGACTGAATGACAGATGCATGGAGCCCACGAAGCATGAGGATAGCAACATGACGCAGTATCTGCTTGCACACCACCGAGTGGGTATGTCATCCATGCTCTCACTGTAGGACTCTTCTGGGCGCACGAGTCGGGGTGTGCAATTCCACAAACAGCAAGTGTCGTACTCATATCTATGCAAACAGCTGCAGGAGGCTCAGCAAGGAGTGTTGCATCAAGTTTCAAACTGTTCATGCACCAATCCCCACCTGCTGACCACACCAGGGGTCTTGTACTGTACACCGAGTACAAACGGCACTGGAGCTTCCAAGAAGCCCAACATGCTGCCAGGAGTGACAGGTAGCATCAAGCTCTGCCAGGAAAATGGCCTAAGCAATGGCACTAGGGACAGCACAACAGCTGCCAAGGTGCCTATCTGTGGACAGAACACCACCAACTGCTTCTCCAGCAGAGCTGCATTCAACAGTGTGATGACGTTCTCTATTGATAGTGACCTGCAGGTGTGAAAGCACAAACACAATGAGCATGAGAACTCAGACAACAGGATTTCAGCGCCCATCACCAGGTCAACAACCAGCAGGTGATCTCAGCAGATGAACTGAGCTACTGAGCAGCAGGCGTTGCTACAGGAACTGCAGGTTCTGCTAGCTGAGCAGCTCACCTGCACAGTGCCGCAACAGTCCATAGCTGAAGCTGCTGAGCACACTCAACTTCAGCATAGCTGAGCACCTCACTCTGCAGTCTACTTCTACCGGGAGGCGTGCATTCTGGGAGCGGCAGAGCGCGCTCAAACTCCAGCCTGTACAGGTCACCCAGCATCAGTCGATACATCTCTCCTGGTGGTGGTACTGGACTACTGTGATATGCTGTCAGCACAGAGTGACTGTCCACTTGTACCAGGTGTGAGATGGTCCTGCACAGCTCTGCGCTCATGTCCCCACTCCTAAGAAGGCAGTGCAGTGCAGCAACTTCAGTCAATGCAAGCATCACACCAAAGCAGCTGGCTATTTGGAGACAGCTGTCATGAACAGCCAGCTCCTTGTGCAGGATGTATGACAATCTGCACAATGTTATTGTGGCATTGCATGCTTGCAAGGGATGTGTTGACCGATCGCTTTCCCTTTCCCCAGCAAGCGCACCAAACTACCGTCAGGCCAGCATGATACCCGTGCCATTCAGTAATGCACTCAACATATACAAATACACTGACTGCTAGCATCTTTACCTGCGCAGTGCCACATCCTCAAACATCAGACTCCTCCTGACACTGGAACCCCTGGACATTGGCTTTAGATGCATTGCATCACGCTGCTCATTGGCATAGCATTGATGCTGGGGTTGCAGGCCATGCTGGAGGGCAGGTGATGGGCACCGGCCTGCCAGAGGTGTGCTCGGCTGACTCTGGGAGCGCGTGGGCTGCACTTCCTCAAAATTCTGTAATGCTTGAGCCGCCTCTGCCGCCCCACAACTACTGCTACGATTAGGTTGCACAGTGCTGTGATGGCCACTCATTGACTCACCAGCTGCAGCAACACGAAGCTCAACCTGGACACCTTCATTAGCTGATACAGCAGTTGGGACTGCAGCAGGCTGCGAGCTGTTGCTGAGCCTGGATGAGTTGAGACCATTGACCTGTGCGGTAGGAAATGGAGTTGCAGCTGCAGCAATGGATGTGAAGGCGCTGACCAACAACTCTGAATCACTTGAAGACCGTCTGGCAGACTGCAATCCCCCTGATGCTGTTGATGCCATCTTCTCTGGTGCTGCTTGGGGGGGTGGTCGCTGTACATCACCAGCCACCTGCTGTTGCTGGTGCTTGTTGGGCTGCCTGACAGACTGCTGCTGCATTCTGTGGTCTGGCCCTGCTGCGCATGACCGCACTTGGGGCTGCATGTCGTGCCCCAACTGCACATCAGCAGCAGCTACGGCTTCTTCAGCTGGCTCAGGATGTTCTACAGCAGAGTAGAAGCTGCTAGCATTGCTGGCCTCACTTTGCGAGTGTCTGTGTACTGCTCTAGCAGCGAGCACTGCACTGCCTGAGCGACCAGCTGTTGCTGCTGCATCTATACTTTGGAGTTCCTCTGCGCCTCCTTGCGCTGCTGATGGCGGCGTCGCTGCAGCTGCTGATGCCTCTGCTGCTGCTGCTTTCTCCCTAAAGCCACTTCCTGTTTCACCTCCCTGTAGGCTGCTTCCACCCACCTGTATAGGCTTGACTGCTGATTCCATGTATTGGTTGCTACGAACAGGAGTAGCACTGTTGTTTTTGGCCATGTAGCTGCATAAGGGCTGTAAACTAGGATCATTTGCCCAATCGGGTGCATCTGCACTGGCAGCAGCTACTGATGAAGTTCTTTTTGCTGTCGGCTGAAGTTGGAGGTCATTGGGTAACTGTGCGTCAGCATCGTAATGTACAACTTCTGTTTCAGATTGTCCAGTCCTCAGATCATACCCACGTGCTAGAATATTCAACCCAGTACCCTGAGCCTTTGTCACATTGTCAGTTGCCCCATGCTGCACAACTTTGGTCATTGCTGCCTCAGCATAATCAAAAGGTACATGCCGCCCCTGCTGCATAGGTAAGTGCTCTGGCAAATGCTCGTGTGGCTGCCTTGCAACAGTCTGGTGCTCGTACTGCTGCTGTTGTGTTTTGATTGGCTGCATTTCCTGTTGCTCGGGCTGGGCAGGTACTTGCGCGGATGATGCTCTGCTCACCCTCTTGAAGAAACCTGCCAGGCCAGATTGTTTGGGTGTAACATCAGCTGAGGCAGTAGCTGATGGCTTTGGCGCCCACACATCCCACATCCGCTGAACAAGAGACGTCTGCAGCAGCAAACAACATACAACACAAGCACTCACATACTGCCAGAAATTCTATACGAATTGGCAGCAGGTAGAGGGTTATAAATGGCAGGAGCCAATTGAACAGAAAGGAGACAACTGTGAGCACTGTTTACCTCTCGCTGAGCATCAACTGTTCCCAACTGAGAAGTCAACACTGCATCTTCATGCTGATCTGCAGAGCCCTGTCCAGCAAAGGTTGCGTGCACTTTGACTGCCTCTTGGCCAGCAACGACGAACTCCTGAGTGTGGTTCTGCTGGCCATCTCCAGCAGCAGCAGCACTGATCATCCTGCCACCACTAGCAGCATCAGCTGTTGCTGCATCGTCAAAACCAGACACGGCTGCTGCGTCAAATGCCGACTGCCAAGCATCCATCTTGCCATTGGCTGTGCCCTGTAAGCTGGTTGATGCAATCCAGGACTTTGCTGGTGCAAAGCCTGGAGTAGCAGGCGGTTGCTGCTGCTGTTGCTTCACACCAGCCTCCAAGGGACCTGTTGCTGCTGCTTGTTGCTGCTGACAGGCGCCCTCTGACACTGGTCTGCTTGGCTGCACTGGCGTGACTGCAATGCTGACAGCATATCCAGTGCTGCTGAACATCGTACCTGGAGCACCAAGCATGGCGTCATCTCTTCTGTTATCTCCCAACCCCCCTATGTACTTGCCGCAAACCTCACAACACCCTGAATGAGCTGCAGGCAGCCCAGGCTGCTGTTGCATCTGCTGCCCAGGTTGTTGAGAGAGTTCTTGGTCATGCTGTAACCCATTGGGCTCTGGATCTACTGGTGGCTGCTGCACGGGCATGATGGCATGCTGCTGTTGTGGCTGCTGCTGTTGTTGATGCTGGCACCTGGTGATGCGCTGCTGCAAGGGACTACTGATAACTGGGCTGACACCAGGAGTGAAGGGGCACATGTCTTCAATGATCCCAGCACAATCATTGCAATAGCCTTGCCGGTTGTGTACAGCCGGCACACATGATTGAGCATCTATGGTGTTGCCGCGTGACATGCATTTTGCTGCAGGGCCTCCTGCTGCTGCCGTTGTCAAACGTCCTTGACTGGTGCTTTTGGGTTGTGGCATTGACTGGCTCAGCACGGACATATCTGCTTTTGATGACGTTTTGCTGGCTGCGCTGCCAAGCCCAGATGGCACTGTACCTTGTACCTGACCAGGCGGTGGAAGCCTGGACTTTTCCGTGTCATACTCCAACAGCCGCTCCAGCCGCTCAAGATCCAAGATGATCTTCAGGACCTGCGGATAAGGAATACAAGATGACACCGAAGACAGTGACGGTCTGTCCATTGGCAGAGCCACCAGTCTTGCATGGCTCAGGCCTGTGCTGGATGCAGTAAACACAGGTTGTTGACAACAGCGCACCAACCTGCAATACAGATTTGGCAAGAAACGATGCAGCATGTGCAGAGTCTCCTCACCCTGAAGTGTAACTCAAAGAAGGGATAGTGGCTCAGCAGGCAGTAGCACCTTGGTGCAGCAATCATGCACTGCCTGAAGGGTGCATGACAGTTGCGATACTTCTGACGCGCCAGGTAGGGTGAGCGATGTAGCATCTCACGCACATACCAGCAACAGCCGTACAGGGGGAAATTACCACCCACCTGTGAAGCAACACCACAAAAGCTTGACAAGCAGTGTATGCCCTGTGTTCTGCAGAGTCTGTGAGTATGAGGACAGCAACCCTGCCAGAACTACTGGCGCAAGCAGGCGGACCAATGAAACGGAGGAGCATGAAGTAGCCATTGGTGACTCTAAAAGACTAAGCAGTCAAGTAGGATGTCTCCCTTACTTTGAGCATGAAGACAAAGCACTGCTCCTGCGCATCAGTGTCCCTTCCCATGATCAGCTCGTCCAAGCCAGAGAGGCTTGGGGTTCGCTTCAGCTTCTCAGGTGTAACACCTGACCGCATCACAAGATGTGCCATCAGTGCCCTGAAGGAATTCTGTTGGTCAAAAGTTCAGAACCTTAAGAATGGCCCTTGGAATAGACCAGTGACGGCTCAAAGCATTGTATACAGGCAGCACAGCAAGCTGTCTTGTGTCGCCCACCTGAGGGAAAAGCTAGCGCTGCTACCTCCTCATCACTGATAGGCGCTGAACTGCCGGCATGGAAGCGAAACAGAACTTGAGGTGCCCATGAGGGCTGCGGCGGCTGCATGTGCTCCCTGCCATGCTCTGACTCTGCATCTGATTCATGGTGCCCTTGCTTTCGCTCCAGATCTCAAAAGGTAAAAGGAGTTGAAACATCACAAGAAGCACATGTCAGACACCCTGCTTACAGCATCTGCTGAGTATACCATCAATTTGACAGATGCTATGGAGTGTGCAATACATTGCCTACTTTGACAGTGAGGTGTGTGCAGTTGATGCCTAAGAAGCCTGTACACACTGATTTGGTGCAGTATGTACACGTTAAATCGTAACAAGAGCTTGATAGAGCGTTTGTACCTACCACAGAGCTGTTCTGCTATCTGTGTTATCTCAATGTCAGGTGGCAGGCCCTGCATCGCAGCAGAAGTTATCCAGGCTTGATTGCATGCAGTGAAGTCACATAAACAACCTGCAAAACTTCTTCCAGTAGTACAGTGCTGCATGGCCGTCGTTATGCTGCTGGTACATCAAAGTAGGCTGTGTTACCCCTTGCACCCCACCACACACTGCTTACCAGCACAAAGAAGTTCTCATACATGTGTTCAGGCCATTTGGCTGCTGGAGTCGCCTGTGCTTGCTGTTGCTCAATCCATTCCCTCTGCGGAATAGGTCATTCAGTCAGCAAAACTGCGTCTCATGCAACATCACCACTCACACCGACAAGTGAAGGCACCATTGCTGCAAGGGTTGGTACTGCTGGAGTCAGGTGCCCCAGCAGGTTGTCTCTGCAGACGGTGCAGCAATCTTGGCTAGCCGGCTGGCCCTCCACCATTACATTTACCTTCTGCTTTGTGTCTGCTTCCGGGTTGAACCAAGGCTCGCCGCCCAGTGGCCTCTCCTTCTGCAACACCATGACAACAGTTGAATTGCCAAACAGAGCATTTGCTCGCCAAACAGAGCAGTTGCTCGCTGTTTGGTGTTATGTAATGCCTAGCTTTCATCCTCTTACAACCTTAAAGAACGTTGATGCCCATTTGGACCACCGTTTCGTGGTCTCTGAGAACGAAGAGGTGGGCAACTGAGCACTGTTAGCAGGCATTGAGCTGTTGTTCGTCTCGGCATCAGTCATCGCAATCATTTCACATCATGACAAGTGCTATATTGTGGATACAATCCTGTTTGGGCCAGGAAGTGCTTTGCGATTAGTGCCAAGAACGGGGCTGTGGGCCACTGTACTCGCCACTTCAACACTAACAGACAAGAATTGTAATCAAACAACAAATAACATGCATTGCAGCCATTGTGAGCTTGCTGACGATTACTGTGGCACTACACTTCGTGAGACCTATAACTTCCTGATTCCCGTGCGCTTGCTTGCTTGCATCTTGTAGTGGCGACGATCTACAACTTACGACACGAGCATTGTTGGATACTCAAGTGTTGATTCTTTTGGTGGGATTCCCCAAAATGCAGGTGTCCACGTTCAAGGCCCCTGCACTGCAGCAGGGGAAGACAACAATGTTGCCTTCTTTCGGTTCGGTGTTAGTTGGATCTAACAAAGTTTCAGCACCTGCCAAGCGGGCCTCTGTGCGTGTTCAGCGCCAAAGTGCAGTGGGGTGAGGAGAATTGCATCACGCAGACCAGTCGGAGTATCACGTTTCTGCTGCACGCTCACATATCATTCGTTTGCAGATCTCGTGGGCGGGTCGTGGCAGTCAAGGCAGTGCTGGAGAAGTAAGTGAACCAGTTCAGAGCACAATCGTGCTGAGTGCTCCCAATTGATGATCGGCTGACACTGCTCAATGACTGCACGATTATTTTCATTGTAGGCCAACGATAAAGTACACTGAGACGTCAAAGGCCAAGTCATCATCAGTACTCGGTACGTTTACACCAGAACCCGATCGACCTGCAGGTCCTGTCGTACATGCTGCATTTGCGTGGCTCCGAGCAACAGCACTGGTTCAAGTGGACAGCAACCACTCACGTACCCTACCAGCTGCCATAACATGCCAAAATTGAGAACACTCTCGCTCTATCAGGGTTGCTCCCATCATCACTGTTCACCAAAAGCAGTAGTCCATTGTCAAGGGGCATATTCTCCCTTATCTGACAAATAGGTGGCTACCAAAGTCTCCTGATTTGTGATCACCCCTTAGATGGCTGGTAATTGCATCCAAGATCGTGTTTGTATTGTTTGCAGCCATCATTTTGGGAGGTGGTGCGGGCACTCGCCTCTATCCACTAACAAAGCAGCGAGCCAAACCTGCTGTGCCTATTGGCGGTGCTTACCGTCTCATTGATGTGCCAATGAGCAACTGCATCAACAGTGGCATCAGCAAGATCTACATCCTGACGCAGTTTAACTCTACATCACTAAATCGCCATCTTGCCCGCACCTACAATATGGGCAGTGGTGTACGATTTGGTGGAGAGGGTTTCGTAGAAGTGCTGGCAGCTACACAGGTACGATCAGACACGACTTAGCTGTTGTGCCAGTACATTTTACTTTATAGAGACAGTACACAGCCCCGCCCTCCCAGTGGTTCCTAAACCAAAACATGTCCCATTGCCTGTGAAGCTTGTCTGTCATCTTTTCAGGCAGCATTATCAACATGTTGTACTATGCAGCTGTTGCTGAAAGGACACCTAGGATGCCTGGCTCAATGTTTAGATGCTTCACAACAAAAATTCTAATGGTCGGTGCGCGGCCCCTTTCATCATGTGCAGACCCCAACCGACAAGGAATGGTTCCAGGGTACAGCTGATGCAGTGCGCCAGTATGCCTGGCTGCTGACAGATACAAAGAACAGGAGCATTGAGGATGTAGTCATCCTATCAGGAGATCACTTGTAAGTGCACCTGAACAGCAGTGAAGTGCTTAGGTATTGCAGCTGCAGTCTGCAGATCATTGCACAGCGGCAGGGGGTCAATAATTTAGAGCAATGTGATGCAGAAGATCGTCAATGTTTGGCACTGTGTACTCCTCTGCTGCCACAGTTGCTTTTCAATCTAGTACTGTTATTGCAGCATAGCGACCTATCCCGCAGCAGGGCTAAACATGCCACGTGGCACATATCTGTCTCACCGTATTGCTGCAGGTATCGCATGGACTACATGCAGTTTGTGGACTACCACCGTCAACTTAACTCAGACATCACTATTGGATGCATTGCTTATGATGAGGAGCGCGCCAGTGACTTTGGACTTATGAAGGTGTGCATGCTGCAACCCTGCACCGCTTGTCCTTGTCAGCAGATGGGCTTTTCCTGCTTCATTACATGCCAACCCACAGAGGAGGGCTGAGATGCATATGTTGCAGTGCCTTCACCGCGTGTGTTCTTGGCTATATCTGGTGGTCCTGTGAGTAACACTATTCCCTGTCACTTTGTGCAGATTGACAAGGAGCGCCGTGTGGTTGAGTTTGCCGAGAAGCCCAAGGGTGATGCTCTGAAGGCCATGAGGGTGGACACCACTGTGCTTGGACTCAGCAAGGCAGAGGCAGAGAAGAAGCCATACATTGCATCTATGGGCATATATGTCTTCAAGAAGGGAGTTCTAGGTAAGCAGAACTAGATGAGCAGCAAGCAGCCATGTGGGCAGTGCTTGACAAAAGGATGTGCAAGGGTTGACAGTAAGTGCAAACGAGGCAGGGGGAGGCAATAATGCCAACCTACCTGCTTGTCAGCAGTGCGACCTTGCCTTTTGTAGGGCTCTGCTGGCAGCAAGGCTGCACACGGCATGACAGCAGCCGCCTGTGCTCGCTGTAGTCCCCAGTTCTTACTTGTTTGTCTTATCGTGTGCAGCTGATATGCTGAAGGAAGACAAGACTGGTGGCAAGAAGTTCATGGACTTTGGCGGAGAGATCATTCCTTTTGCTGCAGCAAACAACATCAAGGTGGGATCACAGGCGACATGTTGTTTGCTTTCGTCTCTCAGGACGTGGGCAGAAGGTGTCTGCAAGCTCACTATGCTGTAGCGCAACATTCAGCAAGCAACATGTCCTTGCGCCAAACCCTTGTGCTGCTTTGCTTGCATGCAACCGGCACCAGGCTTTGCTCAGTGTGTGTCGTCTAGTCTAGAGCTTTAGGTTTTCAATCAGCAGGCACTGTTATTACAACTGTTGCAAGTTGTTGATGCACAAGCTGCTGGTGCATGTCTCTTCCTGGTATTGCAGGTCAATGCCTTCCTGTTTGATGCCTACTGGGAGGATATTGGTACCATTAAGTCGTTCTTTGACGAGAACCTCAAGCTAGCACAACAGTGAGTCCTGTGCATTCCAGCTAAGCACATATAAATGCACTGCGACAAGACCATACGAACCACTTCTGTCATTGTACACAGCTCCAGGAGTCCTGATCTCCTCTCTGCACCTGGCCACACTGTTAGATCACCAGGTCTGCTTGTGATACGTGTGTAACAAGGTCATAGCTACAAACCAAACGCCATGAAGTGGGAGGTGGAATGAGCGACTGCATGGTGGACAGCTTATGTTAACCACACACCTGAACAAGCCATGTAGCCAGCCTCATGCAACAAGCCATGTTGCAGAAGGCTGACTTGGATTTATTCCCTGGTGATGCAGGGCTGCTCCCTTCGAGTTCTATGACCCTGCTAGCCCCATCTACACCAGCCCTCGTTTCTTACCTCCGGCAAAGATTGAGGATAACTGTGATGTCAAGGAAGCCATCATCAGCCACGGGTGTACAGTCAAGAGCAGCAACATCAGCAATGCAGTAGTAGGGCTGCGTAGTCACATTGAAGAGGGCTGCACATTGCATGTGAGTTGACAACAGGTGTTGCTATGCAGAAGGCTATCAGTCTTTAGGGTGGCAGTCTCAGCAATCGTGCAACATCTGACTTCAAGGCACAAGTTTGGCTGATGAAGTGCAGGTATCATATATACATGGTATGTACCTTGTATCCTATGAAGTGTATACCATTGCATTGTCTGCAGAACACCATGATCATTGGTGCGGACTACTATGAGAGTGAAGAGCAGCGCAAGAAGGTCCTTGCTGATGGAGGTGTGCCATTGGGCATTGGAGCCGGTTCCACCATCAAAAACTGCATTGTTGACAAAAATGCACGCATTGGCAAGAATGTGACCATTGAGAACAAGGCAGGCGTAGAGGTGAGGTTCAAGCAGCAACCACCGATGTACGGTTCAGTCTAGTCACAAATCATGAGAATAATGACTGCAGTGGTGATGCGAACCTTCTTGATAAGGACACGTGGGTGTCAACCCCAATGCTGTCAGCATGAACTTTGAGAATAGATGGTGGCCTCGGAGTACGTTTGACGAACAGGCTTGCTGATTATGCTTACTCGCTGTCGTGTTGCAGGAGCTGGACAAGCAGGAAGAGGGCTACATGATCCGCAGTGGCATTGTTGTGATCTTACGCAATGCAACAATCAAGGATGGGACTGTCATCTGAAGTCCATCAGTAGGGGCATGATGTCCGGATGTCAGCGCTCAGTAGTGTGCAGGTCGGCAGTGATGCCAAAGCTCGTGGCAGTAGTGGCGCATGGTTGGATACTGAACAGTTCTGCACGTGCACCTTGCAGCTTTCTGCATATACACTGTTGTGGGTAGTCGTCTGTTGAGACCAGGTGGCCAGAAGTGGGCCCCTGGTCGTCGTGCATTTCCTGTTTCTTTTGTTGTTGCAAGGTATTAGTGGCAGTGCAATATTCGAAGACCAGTGTGTTGCGTGTTGCCTACCTGCACCTGACTGCAAAATTTGAATGCATATACCTGGATGTGGGTAGTAAGTGCATGGTTTTGCTGCAAGCGCACCTTCATCTGCATGGCACAATTGATGCCAGTTCAGAATGAGGGCACTGAAGCAGGCAGGCTGCGGCTGAGCAGAAAGTTGATTCGGTCAGGTTTGTAACCGTGCTGATTGCTTGAGCGCATTGTCAGCCAGGAGCTTCCTCTCAAGCACAGTCAGGACCGTTGTGGCCTTTGCATGCCTAGTCAACTGTTTTCAAGGTGACGTGATGAATCATTGATGATGTTGATCAGAAATGAATGGCTGTATGAGATGAATGCAATTATTGCATTCATTGCTGCATGAGCCAGTTTTCCTTCCAGACTCAAGCAAACTTTACTTGACCAGCCAGGCTGGTCAGGACTAGTTGCTGCAATTGCCGCTTTGAGAGGGTTCAGGGCCTACCCTATGTCCCAGCTTCTCAGAAGGCTGGTTTGGGAGGCGCGGCGACCTCAGATGATTACGAGCAGCAGTTGCTTGTTATGGTCAAGCAGGTATGCCATCCCTGTCCCTACCGTAGGTCCCTACCGAGTCGCTGTCCTTGCTGATTATTTGCCCAATGAGCCTGGTACCGGCTGTTTTCACAGGGTAATACTTCCTGCAATTTCTACAAAACATCCAACTCTGAACTATACAGGTGGATAGCTCACTTTGCCTATAGGCAGCCAAACAAACAAACAAGCAAACCCGCTCCGGCCATACGGCCCTTGGGCATTTGACTCCCTGGGGGATATGCCATGGAATGACAATAGGCAGCCAGTACAACATGTACTTTGCTGTCAAACAAACCTCCTGGCACAAGAGTGGCTGCTGCTGCCACAGCTGCTGTGAGTTAGCTTCCAAATATGAAGTGTTCTGGTATGGCACATCAAGGGTGATGCTGTAGCGAGCCGGTTCAGGGCTGCAACCCGATAGTACTTGATGACGTGTACTCTGAGACGCTTACCAACTCAGGGCTGCAACCAGATTCCACTGATAGGGTACCTGTTTGATTTTATGGAGCACTTGTGCCCTGAACGCAGCATGCGGCCCATGCAGCGTGACGCCTTTGGCTATAACATATTCGGCAGTACCAAGCTACCCGGTGCCTCCACAGGTGCTTCACGCGCCATGCCTTGTTTCACGCAAATGAGACGAATTTGAATTTCCTCATTATTGCACTACCAAAATTGTACCAGTCTGCATCTATATGCACAGTGAACCTGACCGCGATACCCCGCAGCTTCGCTCGTCAGTATCAGCTTCTGCAGTTGCAATACTTTGAAAACCCACTTGATACATTGTCTCGTGCCCTGCCGCTTCTGATCAAGCTGCCCACATGTAGAATTGGGGTGCCGATGCTGTGCATGACACGATGGGGTTGACAACAGAAGAAGACGCAGTCTCCTCGTCGCTATGTAGCAAATTAGCTACACAGTTCACTGCAGGTTGACACACCTATCTCTTGCATCGGCACCAAGACAGTCAACAGCTGTCAGATGAGTTCAGCTGTGACTGCTGGGCACGCCATA
Source organism: Coelastrella sp. M60 (assembly GCA_001630525.1). Classification (NCBI taxonomy): domain Eukaryota; kingdom Viridiplantae; phylum Chlorophyta; class Chlorophyceae; order Sphaeropleales; family Scenedesmaceae; genus Coelastrella; species Coelastrella sp. M60. The sequence continues at coordinate 336 of LWCB01000645.1, read as the reverse complement.
TCAGTAACCTTCAGTGATGGCAACGGCAATCAACAGGCTGAAGTATCAGCCTGCATAACAAGCTACAAAGAGCTGCTTTGCCAGATTGCGAAGGCATTTAAGCAGGCAGAACAAGTAAGTCATTCCTGTGTGAGGTATCATAGAAGTCATGCTATGCAGTGCTGTACACCTGCTGTCAGGACTGTGATGTTAGAGGCAAAGGGACCAACAAGAAAAGGGTCACAAGCTCGATACGTTGCAGGACCTGGTCGTCACAGATGGGCACAAGGACATATGCAGCGATGAGCAAGTCAAGCACCTGCAGCCTGGCCAACGAATATTCGTGCGAGCATGCAG
>LWCB01000636.1:0-15911 GCA_001630525.1 Coelastrella sp. M60 | reverse complement strand
TATATATATAAACTACCCATCAGCCATAGCAATATTGCCATCGGCCCCGCGCCCCATTTCAGAAGCGGACATTCCATGCAGTGTGCTTCCAGCAGTATGCTCAGACAAATTTCTAATCTTCCATGCAGACCTCAAATAACTAACAATAACAGAGACAATCTGACTCGCTATAACATCAGACCCCCAATAATCATCAGAAACAAAACGAGCAACACGTTTTTGATCATCTGATATTAGCAAACAAGCATTCAACTTCGCATTGCAACCATCTATATATGAGTAACTCATATGTTGGCAACATCTCAGATTGGGTGGCAGGACCTGAAAAACAGCAACTGCCTACCCAAGGGCATACAACAGAATCAGCTCATTCTCAAGGGCTGGCCATGGGGTGTGCTCACCCTGTCACACTGCTAGCAGCACTGCCCGCAAATTTGCAACTGTGCAGATGGGATGTCCCCAACCGTTGGCTGCTGCTGCTGCTGTCATGAACTTCAGTCTCAAATAGGGTCGACTTGATGAGGCGAATGCAGATAACATAACTCTGGCCATACACCAAACAATTACCTAACTCTGTTCAAGCACGTATAATATGTTCAATGCTGGTAATGTCATCCTTACAGCTGCAAATTGGGAGAATTTCAGTTGTTGCTTGCTGCGGCTGCTGGTGTTGGTGTTGGAAGAGGTGGAGTGTACTTCTTATCTGATTCCCAGCTGATGTGGCTGGCCATTGTCACAACAGACCTGCAGAAAACAGAAACAAACCAATAAGCGAATCCTTCTCAGCAGGTTGACCTCTGGATCAGCAAAGTAACATATGCCTGCTGCACATGACTCCACTACCTCCAATCTGTCTGCTGTCAGCAGGATTTGCCATCATAGCATACTGCTAGGAAGTTTTTACGGCAGAGCGTAACATACTAGAGCAGAGCATTACATGATAATGTTGATGCTGAGCTTGAGAGTCTTGTTTGCCAGGAGGCAGCAGCAGTAGCAGCAGCAGCAGCAGCAGCAGCTGACCTGGCATCCCTCTCATCCAGTACAGGTCGATAGAATGGCACCCGCACCACTGTTGCTGCCCTGCCAAACGCTTCTGCTCGCACATACATCCCCAACCGGTCCACCCACAGCAACTCAGCATACACCATCTGAAGCAGATGATGACAACAACAGAAAAAAGTTGGTCAGCCACGGCAGCATGAGATGAATTTGGTATGTTCCTTTTGATCATACAACCCAGCAACCACCTTGACATGACAGGGGCTCCATTGAGACTCACAAGTAGCCTGATTTTGGGTTGACAAACAAAGACACATTGCTGCTACTGCATAGCCCTGCTGTGTTCAGTGCAACATGAGGCACATTACATGTTGTACTGCTCGAGACTGCCGCGCACTCCTACAAGCGCTTGAGACGACTGCTGCAAAGCTGCCAGACTGTTGCCACAAGCCGGCGACACCAGTACATTGTGCAATAAGTAACAACCCCTCACCTCTGCCAGGGGCACATTCAGGTGCTGAGCCACAATCCGGTAGATGTCTTCAGCCCGTTCACTGCATCACAGCAGGGAGGCAGGTAAGCAAGCAGACTGAGCAGCTGAGCAGAGCTTGAGATAAAGACATATCAGCACGAGACCAGTTCTACTCTGCACTATTGCCCCAGACCCTGGTCAGCAAAACAAGCACATATCACTTGGAGAGATGCGCTGTGGTGATGCCCTCTGTGGCACCAGCTGATGCACCAGCAGTGAGAGTCACGCACGAAAGGCATCCCTTGTGACCTGCTGTGCATAAGCTGTTGTCTTGTTTACCTGTTCCAGTTGTTGATGAGGTCTGTTGCTGACTGCCTGAGCAGATCTGGTTCTGCTGACCGGTACTCTTCACCAGCTACCTCAACACCATGAGCAGCCTGAACAGCACAGACAAGACGGAGATAGATGTCCTATATTATGAACAGCAGATTGATAGATGGTGTTGCAGGCTGCAGTACAGAAGAACTCCTCATAGCAGACATTGCAAGCAGAAAGGTGTGGAGGCCTCTTGAAGGCACACGCACTGCTAATGCTGCAGCAGGTTTGCTTCCGATGCTTGAGATGACTGGGTGGCGGTGTTTGACAGGGTACACAGCAATCAGCATGACCTTGGCAAATGCAGCCTATAATCGTTGCCTGTTGTACAGGCTGTCAAGCTCAGGAGGATATAGTACAGCATTGAGCGTCACTGCCACACCCCCTATCCCATCCTGCTAGGCAGGCCCATCTACTGAGTTCCAACCACTGCAACGGGCTTACTGTCATTGCTTCAGCTATGAGCCTTGCAGCACAGCACACTTACGTGATCAAGTCCTCCGTAGTAAACGCAGCTGTCTACTGTGAGCTTCACCAGCTGTGTTCCCTGGGGGGCCCCTTCCTGTGACTCTGCTGATGCAGTACTACCCTGCAGGGCTACTGCTGCTACATTTCGGGCTGGTTGGCTGATGGGCTGCACCAGCAAGCTGACTCGGTTGCTGCGTTCGAGATTCGCGGCCTCTGGCGACCCAGCTGCGATTGCCATCACGGGGTTGCCTTCTTTATCGAGGCTGTAAGATACTGGGGCACCTAAGGGAAAGCCCTCAGGCGTGACTGTACTGAGGGATCCCTCGCTGCATAGGTCGGCTATTGTGCGTGCTGTCTGCATATTGTAACATGTATACAACATCAAGCACTGTGTCTGACGCATAGATAACGCAGGCATGGTAGGTGAGAACCAGCATGAAAGCTGGCAGCACCTGCTGACTCCTTAAGCGAAAGTAGGGACAGTGTAACAGCTTTCAACAGTCACACGGAGGTCTATCAATTATATAGTGCTCATACAATACGCATATGCAACTTCTGTCTTTCTACATGGCTGAAATCTTGCAAGCAGGATGCATTCAACTGTCTGGCTTGACTGTAACCAGCCAGCAGGGTCAACCCGAATTACCTCTGCTGGCGTGGGGCACGAGGACAATGAGTTTCCATTTCCATTAGACTGTGCGCGGCATTTCAGCAATGCGCGTCGAGTGACCTGCTTGTATTGACAGTGTGCTTTGCACACCGGCCTGCTGGTGCGACCTGCTATCATTTGCGTCTGCATCCCTGAGGCCGCTGCACTCAATTGCTTCAATTCGTCAAACTTAATATGTGCTTTGGAAGATCTTGCACAAGCGGACCTCAATTGCTTCGTGAACGCCTCGCAACCCTTGGGTGACTTATGCCATTGACTACTCGACGTCGGTACAGCAAGATCTCGCGTAAATGCATACGTCCGTTGTATCAGCATGCTGTACAAGCTCAGGTGCTGTCAAAGATCTTTACGACTTGTTAGGAACTGTAACTGTCTGCTGTGCATCGACATGCACTCGTCGGGCGATCTCAGTATCTGTACATTGCATTTGTTCGCAGCAATTACCTCTTGAGATATCCATACATTGAAGCACAGCTTTGATGATGCAGCAATTTCCGGTTTGACTCAAGTTGCAGTGCCGTATCAACAGTCTTCTCCGTTTGATCCACAAAAAACAGGCAATTGTTGTGTTTAAAGGTTCTTGACCTGGCTAACAGCAGCTCACATGACCTGGATCTCCACCCTGAGTATGCCAGCAACTTGTCTCAGCTGAGCACGCTGCTGCCCCGTTGGAGTAGAATTGCAGACTGGTGCGCCATGCGTGACATCTCAAACACCCCAGTATCTGAGTAATGCTCTTTTACAGTGGTGTCGATGCAAGTGTGAAAGCACTCAGTGACTGCAGACAGTCAACATGTGCAGCAATTCGGTATACTGGCCAGGGGTGCATGCAGTCCCGCACGCCCCAGCAGACCCACAACGCACAAGATGGTTTGCTTCCAACATGGGCCTTCTCTTTTGAACAATCGCCAGCACCTTCGTAGGTTTGGAGATACCAGCTGATCAAGGCCTTTGATAGACATCTAGCAATGTCCTTGAATGACAGACCACATGAGCCCTCAAAAACCTCATACGCAGCAGTAAGTAACCTGAAAGTCTTGCATTATAGCAGCTGCCTTACTGAAAGGGCTTCAATGGTCGTCTGGCAACATCACTCTACAGCATCAACAGCAAAGCAGCCGACACAGCAGGAGTGTAAAACAGCCAATCAAGATGCAGCACACATCACAGAAGTTCCACTCAGCAAGATGTTATAGTTGCAAGCAGTAAACGAGAATGAGAATCGAGTATCAACTTGGCTCTGCAAGAGAGAGATGTGGAAGGGACAGCATACATGTGACAAGGCGTGTAGCTGAACTGACGTGATCGTGCATGTTACATGCATATGTATACCCCATACAGTCATGATATCATAATAGGTAAAGCTCTCATATAGTTTCGCCATACTGCAATGCATCCTGTACCAACCTGAGCCCCGCTCCTCTTGGCAGGTGTCAGCTGCTGGTGACTGCCGCCCCTCTGACTTCTCTTCTCTTCAGCACCGCCACCTGTAGCAGCAGCGCAATCATCGCCAGCACACCCAGCACTGCGACACTGTCTGCTGTCTTGACCCATGCTGATCTGCCCTGTAGCTTCAGCCTCCTCAACCTCATCAGCCCAACTCATTCCAGGAGTTCCAACATCACACTGCTGGGATGCCTTCTGCTGCTGCTGCTGCAATTTGTTCTCCCGCTCCATATCAAGGTCCCTTTCCCTCCTGCTTTGTTCTTCTCTGTTACTTCTGGGGTAGCCTGACCTCGCAGCTCCTCTTCCTGCGCTGTTATAAGCGCTGGGCGTTCTGCTGCTGCTGCTGTTGCGTTCTGTGTCATACCTGCCGTGTTCCCTGTTGCACCTTTCACTCCTTGATCTGTAATTGTCTGCATCTCGTGTCTCGCTATCCATGTATCTGCTGCTGTACCTGCTGCAACCAGAGGGTTGCCAGTGCCCGTCTCTGCTGCTGCCACGGCCTCCGGTTGGTACTGAATGCCTCCTGCTGTCAAGGCGACTAGGAGAGACCTCCCTCCTGTTGTGAGAGCCTCTGCCTGCATTTCTGACAGAGTCAGACCGCCATTGCTGCTGCTGTGGTGTTCTCTGCTGTGAATCGTCTGATGCACGCCTGTGCTGCTGTGCTTCTGCTGCTGTCCTGCGCCATCGTTTGTTCTTCTGTGCACTATCGCTGGCTGCTGCTGGTGCACCAGTAGGCATGCCACTAGCCTGAACACAAAGGACCCCATGCATTACAGGCAGTACACAGCCAATCAAATTGGTTGCCACTTGACTGGATTCTGCAGTCTGACGACCCAGAGCAGCAGAAACCTCTGCACAGTGATACCACAGCATAAGGTGCCCTGCTGCCTCTTGCTCCTCACGCCCTCACCTGCTGCATAGTCACATTCTCATCACCTACCTGCTCCGGTGGGGTCACTGCAGGCTGTCGGTCTGGATTGTAATCATCGAACTTATGCAAGTGACGTCTCCAGGCCTTGACCTGTGTGGCACAGGTGTAGCATAATGGTGTGAGTGTGAAGTTAGTTGGCTGTGATCCCAAGGCTATACAAGCTAGGCTCCTGCATTAAAGTTTCCAACAGCTGGCAGAGCAGAGCAATAGATTACTGCAGTCTAAGGCAACTGGAGGCTGAAAAACGTTATGACGGAGTCGTGGCTGTTGTCAGTAGCTTACAATGCCGTCCCAGGCCTTCTTGCTGTGCTTCCTGGTGATGTCAGGGGTGGGGGGGTCATGGTCCCTGCCAAACCTCTTGCGACTTTCCCTGCAGAGGCATGGACATTTGTCAATACCGTATTGCGCGAAAATTTTATGTGTTTGCAATCCCAACAAGTGGACATATCGACTCGGCCATGCCAAGGGGTGGCACCCTAGGTTTACACTGCTAGCCTGAGTGAACTGGGCCCAGGCGATCAAACAATGCTGCTGGTGCTATTGGAAACGCACTTTGGAACCGCCTTGAGGTAGTTCTCGTAGCCTATTGTGTTCTTTCCATAATCAATTTGTTTCTGGCGAGCTACCAGGCGAGCGGGGTCTGTTTCAAACTCTTCCTCCCCATCCCCTTCACCATGCTCACTGTAAGTTGCGTCCAACACTAACTGGTCTGCATCTGCAATTACATGTTCTTGTTATTTTGCGCTACTGCAGTCATTGGCCAGCAAGTGGCGTGTAACACGGTTGCTCACCATCGCTGAAGTCTGCCATGCTGACTTCTACTGCTCTGGCTTGGTTATGGTAGCAATGGAGTTAACCTACAGTGTACAGCTATATAGAAGGTCTTAAGGACTCAGAAGGGCAGAAAACGGAGTTGGAAGCGGGAGCAACCGAAACCATAGGCATGCCAGCAGCAGCACGTTCGTTGTGTGCTATAGTACAGCATACAGCTGATAGATTTGGCATCATCGGGCTGCGGTAAAAACCGTGAAGAAGCGGTAATGAATCATATCGGCATTTCAAAATGGGACATTAGCAGTTTGAAATCGGCCGTAGCTTTCGGATGTCAGGCAGTGATTTACTGAAACACAACATGTAACTGCCAACCATTACCATGGTGTGGGTTTTTTGTGACAAAATGGCAGCTCGTTCCCTGTCGTAGCCTAAAAACCGTCCAACGATGCCACCTTTGGAAGCCATCTGTTGAAACACGGAATGGCCTCATATGAACAGCACACCTCCTGTACCTATTGACGTCAGCTTTTGCGACGTGTTGTAGAAACGACAAACTATGTCGTATTGTGAAGATGTGCCATTGAGGCTGCATAGCTGCCGGTTAACATGTGAAAGGGCAGAGAATTGTGTGCCAATTGTGTGACAATGTTGATCATCCTGGCACCTTATTGAGTCGCTCAGTGGTTATTAGGTTGTCGCAGCAGTATTGTCACAGCACACGCTTTACATAGAGTTCAGAACAGACCTGCACCATGCAGGCTGTTAGGCGCCCTGCTGGTGCTCAGCGAGGCAACATCCAATTTCTGGATGATGATGATGTTGATGAGACTTGTTACCAAAGATTCACAGAAATTCATTTGATAGTGAGGGACACCAAGCAGACTGACCACGCCGCTGACTCAATGACGATCCATGAAGAACCATGCGAGAAGGCCAGGCAAAGAACGACCAGCCACGGCTCTGCAACAGCAAAACCACAACAGCAGCTGTGCAACACGTCAACCAGCTGACTGCTGGGAACTTCTCTTGCCGCAAGCCAAGAATACTTGTTGCAAAAACGGGTAAAAACAGCACAATGTGACCAGGCACACTCATGATGCATTACACAGGTCATGAAAATTCAACATATGATCGAGTCCATAACAGACACCTGCTTAGTCGCTACGAACCCAATGATGCCACACTCATTGTGGCAAGTTAGTCCGAGTAATTGCGTAGACACGTCAAGTATTGCACTCAAACAGTGAATCGTTACCACTGAATTCAACTTGTCCATGCATGATACCACATATACAACCACCAGCAGATTGACCAAATTGGTAGCAGCATCCTGTGACATAACGGCCACAATATGGCACACCTTCCTCAACTCAACCCTTGATGCCAACTTAAGTTGAACACAACACAAACGAATTAAAACTGCCACCAAACAAATAACAACTATTGATCAAGGCACCCAATAGGCAACTTTGAGGCATGCACGAGACTGACATCACTACACACACTAGCAGCACAACTGCACTCTGGGCAGTGTGACTGACATCTGCAAACAAGACCTCTATATGTTGGGACCTCCTAGGAAAGCAGCAGGCTGGTCTTTGCTTGGCTTGGCACCACGACCCAACATATACGGCCTGTTTGCCACCTCCTTACCCAATTCTACTGCTGCGCTGGGAGTCCTGTCACGACCATTGAGCTCCGCCTTCTCAAGGTCAGCAGCCACTGCTGCTTTCCTGCGCTTGCGGCAGCACGAGACGCCAATCCTGCCCATGTGCACCACGAACAGCAGCGCAAACAAGCCTGATGTGATCCAGCATAACAAGACGACTGCATTTCGCCACTGAGCTTGCCTGAGCTTGGCGTTATTGGCTGCTCTAGCGTGTGCTGCTGTGATGAATCCTGCAACCAGCCACCAGGCTGCTGCCAGCACAGTGAACCCAGCATCCATGACTTTGCCGCAGCCACACATGTTGCAGGTGATCATCTGTGAAAGCAGAAGTACAGCAACAAACAGCATGATCACAGCTTGAAAACAGATACACTGTCGTTGAAACCCGATAGCACTGTCCAACAGTAAAGCTATGTACAAGGAAGGCAGCACAATGCCATTGCAGGAAAGCACGTGATTCTTGGATACAGACCAGACAATACTGGGTCACACTAGCTCTCTGACCGTTTGTGTATGCACCCATGCAAGCTGACTGCTGATGTTTACTGCATGGCAGGTACACTCTGCGACAGCTGCAACTGCTGACACCTGGTTGTGACTAGACATTACCTGCAACAGGGCTATCAGGATCGTTAGCACGATACTGACGCCTCCTACTGCATATATGTATGTGCATATGGACAGGTTCTTGTAGTCTGCTGACGCAAGACAGATCTTCTGGTTCCAGATCTCCTGAAAGCTGAAGGAGTTGACATTTGCAAGCTGCACTGCTGTGATGGCAATAACAGCCACTGCTGTGCCAATCTGCAGGAGAAAAGAAAAGAGCGAACGGGTCTCGGGTTCAATAGGCGAACTTTCAAGCGCTGCAGGAGCAACCTGGTGGTAGAAGGATGGTAGACTATGCTGAAGCAGCGCATGGGTCTGGGTGCCGCTGTGGCGACCTCGATCAGCGACGCGAGCCGTGAAATTACTTAGCCATGCAGGCAACATACCTGCTACAGCTGATGCGACGATGAATTGCCATGCAGGAAAGACCAGGTGATCACTGCAAGGCGGGCGCATGCGCCAAGGGTGTATATCAAGCCCGACACACGCCATCAACCGCAACAGCAGGCCTGAAGCAATTGATTGTGCATATATATTGTTTTCATGAACCCACGGAACTTGAATTATGCTGCGGCACTCCTGCTGCTACTGATACTGCACCGGCACTTCCTTACAAGACTCACCTGCAGCAAGCTGAGCACAGCAACGCAACACAAGGTTGCTGCACGCATGATGTTTGACTACTTGTTCCTCGCTTGCTCCCAGCTACGCTAACCGGCCACGCCTGGACACCAACAGCAGTCCCTGAGGTATTTAAGTATTGAGTTTTATAGTGCTTATGAGTCGAAGCTTAAATTAGGCCGTGTCTAGAGAAACGGCAACCTTGTGCACTGCCGGTTGGTAGTTCAGCGGTTTCCTCAAGCTGAGCGGGCACGCAACAGCACCCGCGCCTGCTGCGATTAGCTTATTGTCACAATAACGAACAGCACTGATTCTACGTCTCAAGCTTGCCAAGGGCTTGGTCTGATCGACGAAGGTACCCACTGTCATTCCCTTCGGTTTCAAAACTGCATGTGTTATGCCGAGCTCTCAACCGGTGAAAGCAGACTGTCACCACTTACTTGAATACCTGTGTTGTTTCATTGTTATTCGGTCACCAGATTGAGCAGTCTGCAGTGTGTGCATGCACCCATTGGCCAGGTTGTCAACAGCATTGCTGACAGGGCACCGTGCCCGGGTTAAAAACGATGACAGGGGTGGAACTTGCCGGGAAGTCAAGACTCAACAGTACCAGCCCCCTCTATTGAGACCTGGGGCGAATCGGATGCAACCAGGTTGGTAAGCAAGCAACTGCCAATGCCTACTGCCTAGAGCTGACCTGATGTGACTGCCATGCCAAACCCCAACTGACAACAACCTTCTCAGACTTTGGAAATCATCGATACATAAAACAATTTCATAGTCCGCGTTGCTAGGCATTGATGCAGGGAGTAGCTGTATCACAAGAGTTGTTGGTGATGATGAGCTTGTTACATGGGAGGCGGTCTTCTGAATCAATTAGTGCCACAGTGCTACTAGCAAGGTAGTTCCTTGATAAGAACGGATAATTTGGCTCATGCAGCAACATGCATGCAATACCGTGTCACCCGGTCTAAGTGGGCAACCTGAAAGCAGTACACAAGCAGCTACTGTCACAGATTGTCTGCATTCCAACGTTGCATAGCACACAACCTCACAACAGACAATTTGTGGCAGGATTGCTGCGTCCCTCAAAAATACTTCAGGCAGCAACACCCTGCCAAATCAACCATCCAAGGGCGCATACAGAACAAGGAGCAAGGATACAATGTATGCGGTGCCTTGCGGAGACGATTTTGCCTGTGGGCACACAAAACATGCCGGCAACAGATCAACGTGAATCACTTGTGCTGCGTCTTGACCTGTAATTCGGGTATCAAGCAACTTGCGCTTTAACAGCAACGAAAATCGCTTTGACAGCAACAATCACAGCATCAACCATCATGGCTGCGTTCCTCAGCAGAACAATTTGGACAACGCTTGCGTCTGCAGTAGCGCCCATGCAGTTGCTGAAACGCATGCAATCTCATGCATGCATCCCAAAGGAACCTGCAAGCCAACTACAACTATTCCTGCAGGTATAACACCACACTACCGCTGGTGCCACAACTGACAAGTTGTGCCCAAATCAGGCACAACATGAAGACAGCCAGCTTTGCAGAAAGCACCATATACTACTCCTGCTCACATACAACAGCCATGATATCACTTTCAAAAAAGATATTCGTGGTGGCCACTCCAAAACCAGCTTGCTGGGTGCTGTGCTGTACTGCAGCTCAACTGTAATACTAAACTCATGCCATGGTCATGGCATACTCACGATGTTTGCCACTAGCTGCCTTTGTAATCGTTTGAGGATGGCAGCAGATTGCAACCCAAAACTGCTCACAAGTATGCAGATAGCTGAGAATAAAACAGCCAGCTGAGAACAAAACAGCCAGCTGAGAACAAAACAGCCAGCTGAGCTTCTCAATCAACAACAACAATCATGATAGCCTCAACTATCAACAGCACTATATACACCGTATTCAACTGTTTGACAAAACTGCTCTCTGCGTTCTTGTATGCCACAGAAAATTGGCGCAAGCTGTGACACTGACTTGATCAGATCACACTGCTCACAAATACTCTGACACATCAGGCATCACATATCAAAAAAAGTTCACATAATAGAAACTTCAGAGAGCAGGGAGTAGATTCTCCAAGTTGAGGGTACCCAAATGTGTGCATCTGGGTCCCTCCGTTGTGCATCTGGGTCCCTCCGTTGTGCATCTGACCTTCTTGCTGCTGCTGCTGCTGCTGCTAGTGCTGTTGTTGCTGCTGCTAGCGCTGCCAGCGCTGCTGCTGTTGCTCAATGCACCACTGCCACCACCACAGCAATATCATCTACCTTGCCTCCTTTGGGACCAAACAGTCGTGACATGAAACCTAGAGCCTGTGAATGACAGGAGAAGACATCATTGTCAAGCAGATACATGGTGGGAATAGACATAGGCAGCACGCTTATCTGCCCAAAGTAATCTGCTGCTGCTGCTGCTGCTGCTGCTACTGCTACTGCTACTGCTGCACGCAGGATATTACTATACAAGCAGCTGCAGCAGTGACGGGTGAATTGGTGTAACTAAGCATGAGATACATGGTCCAGCTGAGTCATGCAGACCTTGTTGCTCCTGGCACAATCACAAAGCTGTTACTGCTGTTGTCGATTGACGTGCAGACCCACAAACAATATCAGCAGCAGGTGCTGCAGCAGCTGTGTAGATATGTGCAATATGATATCTGAGCAACATTTAATCGAGGCTCGCAATTCTCAAAATTCGAACTTTGCATTGCACATCATCTGTTGCCAACCTGTGGTGCCCTCTCTGCCACCTCCACAGCCCAGGGGGATTTGTAATCAGAATTAACAGCGTTGGCAGCTGCTGACTCAGCAATACGACGAGCAAGACCAGCAGCAGATAACTGCTTGGATGGGGATGATCTATAAATTAGAAACACAGCAGCAGCAGCAGCAGCAGCAGCAGCGGCGGCGATGAACTTCGTCCAAAACATGTCTATATGCTGCTAGTTGAGCTCTACCTCCACAAACACCACAATGTGATTGCAGCTAACATAACAACGCAGCAGCAGTGGCACCTTGTATTTCATAGCAATGAGGTTTTTCATAGGTAGTTTTTTATATTCATACCTAACACTTGTTATTCCGTCCGCCACCAGTGTTGCTAACTGCTCGTCCCACATGTTGTCAAACAACCCGTCACTTCCAGCGATAATAACATCACCAGGTAACAGTTCAGTGCTGTACTGCAGCCCGGCATCTGGTGTGTCAGCTTCTTCAATGATTTCCGCACATGCCAGCTGATACGGCATGTTGAAGGCATGCTCCTGAACCTGTGGATGTAACAGGAGAAATAACAAAAACATGTTACATGTCATTACCCGTTACAATTGTTATCATGGGTTGATCTAAACTATGCCTTCAAAGATATGCAAGCAAGAAAGAAAGGGTTCCAGATGTATACAAAACAAATGAAAAACACACTAAGATTGGTGCAGTAGTGCAGTATATCAGATGTTGTAACAACCCGTTACTTACATCTGTTGCAAAAATGACATTGTTATTTCTGATGATCCTCAACCCCGCATCTCCCACTACACAGATGTCCAGCTTGTGTGATGGTCGCATCACAGCGACAACAGCAGTACAGCTGCCAGGTACAGCAGTACGAGACTACAGCAGCAGCAGCAGCAGCAGCAGTAGCGGCGGCGGACGGTCAGCATGTCAATCCAGCAGCAATGGACCGACCCTGTACAAGAAGAACATCTGGAAGGCCATTGCTGCAACATACAGCAGCAGACAAGCATAGCAAAATAAAGAAATGCACAAGTACCATGAAAACAAAACCAGGGAACTTGATTTTGTGCACTGAGTTACGTCGCTGAAATTTACGCACATAACACTAAGTCGTGTAACACATACAAACTCCTTGCTACACCTCCACTTACTTGAGCGTACTTGAGCACCTCAACAGGCGCCTCAGTACCTCCACAACTCTCACACACATCAGCAGCAGCAGACATCAAACCCTGGCAGCAGCAGCAGCAGCAGCAGCAGCAGCACATCACGCAGTCATCACATATCATCACTTGACCGATAAGCCAAATACAAAGCAATGACAATAATGCATCTTGCAATGCTGTTTCATCATACAGCGTTATACTTGACTCACACAGTGTTACCCTGTTACACAGTCTGTTATCAAGTCTGTTAAATAACATAGACGACTGGACAAAGTGCACCTGCCACATGTCACTTTCTCACCTTTGCATAAGCAGCAGCGTCCACGCCTTCTTCTGCCCAGCCCCCCACACCATCAGCAACGCCAACACAGCCACAACCAGCAGCGGAAACAAAGAATGCATCTTCACCACCAGTGGCACGTTTTGCAGGATGAGGAAGTAGGTAACCGCCAGAATGCAACCGCAATGCACGTCGCTGCTGCTGCTGCTGCTGCTGCTGCTGCTGCTGCTTGGTGGGTTTCAGGGTGGTCACTGCTGCTGCAGCGTGGCTGCCGTTGCTGGGTCTGTCCAGCAACTGCTGTGCCAGTGCAAGGATATCGTCTTGAGCTTCGCCAGCGGGTGCCGTCACTGCTGCTGCTGGCCTTGTAGCAGTGGCAGCAGTCGCACTGCTGCTGCGCTGAGGCTGCTGCTGCTGCTCTCGCTGCTGCTTTGCACTGCTGCTGCGTCGCTGCTGCTGCTGCTTCCCACCCCTAGTGACTGAGTAATCTTGATCAACAAACAACACTGCGCTGCCATTATCACCACCACCAGGCGGTTGCAATGTGCGCCTGGTGCTGCTACTGCCGCTGCTGCTGCCGCCATAACCCCCATTGGCTCTGCTGTTGTCATGGCCATTACTCCCATGACCGCTGCTGCCATCAATAGCCTGCTGCTGCTGCTGCTGCCTGGCTGCCTCAGCGCTAGCTCTACTGATCGCTTCAGCAGCAGCCTGTAGCTCAACCAGTTCAGCATGACAAGATTCTAATGAAGTTTGAATATCTGTTACTTCCTGTGTTATTTGTGCCACATCAGCTGCTACATCACTGGCAGCAGCAGCAGCATCTGCCAGTTGCTCCTCATACCTAAACCTCAACGCAGCTAACTGAGATCCCTGCTGCTCTAACTCTAACTGCAATGCAGATAATTGCAGAAGCTGCGATTGCACCTGATCAGCGACAGCCTCATCACATCCTTGCTGCTGCTGCTGCTGCTGCTGCTGCTGGAGTGCTGCTGCCTCCTGCTGCTGCTGCTGCACTTGTTGATGGCGCAACTCAGCTGCTGCCAATGCTTCCAGCATCGCCTTCTGTGCTGCAGCCAGTTGTGCTGCTGCTGCTGCTTCCCGCTGCTGCCGCTCCTGTTCGGCTCGTCGTGCTGCTGCTGCTGCTTTCGCCTCTGCTGCTGCTGCTTGCGCTGCTGCCAATGCTGCTGCCTCTTCTCTTGCTCGCTCCTCAGCAGCAGCTCGCATTCTTGCTTGTTCTGCTGCTGCTGCTTCACGAGCTCTCTTAGCTTCTTCTTGGGCTTTAGCACGAGCAGCAGCAGCGGCAGCAGCAGCTTGCTCTTGTGCTGCTTTCTCTGCTGCTGCTTTCGCTCGTGCTGCTGCTGCCGCTTGCTCTTGAGCAGCTCGCTCAGCAGCCTCACGTTCTGCTGCTGCTGCTGCCGCTGCTGCTGCCTGTACACCATCCAGCTGCTGCTGTAGGCCGTGCTGCTGCTGCTGCAACTGCTGTAGCTCCTTACGAAGTGTTTTCTCCCTGGCAACTTGATCATGACTCAGTTGTAACCTGAGAAGCTGAAGCAACTGCTGCTGCTGCTGCTGTTGCTTGTCCTGCTGCATCTCCAGCAGATCTACCACAACCTACAGCAGCAGCAGCAGCAACACAATGCAATTCGACACATTCACCTTTAGCACAGAATCCTGCAACTCTAATTTGCAGACAATGCCAGTCTACCAAAACTTGCAGCAAAGCAAAGGTTTTAGTTGTGGTTGATACGAATCACAATCATACTGTGCACTGTAGTCGCGCATTGCTGCTGAGAAATTGAACAAAGTTTGAATGCACCAACATCATTTGTCTGCTGCTGTGTGCGTGAGTTACCTTTTGTTCTGGGCTGAGCTTCATTTTTGCCAAACACATGAGCAGAGACAACTCATCAATCCGCACAGCAAGATTCACCTGCAAGAATGAACAACAAATATATAACACAAATCTGAGATATTAAGGTGTCTGAAACATGGTGGCAGCAGCAGCAGCAGCAAGAGAAGCAGCAGCGACATATTCGTGGAGATTGTAGAGCGCAGGCATATCTGCATCATTGCGTGACCCATCTGATGCAAATAAGCAATTGATGATGAGACACAATTTCATTGTTATCTTAGATGTCATTAATAAGCCTGTAATGGCAGCAGCAGCAGCAGCAGCAGTCAGCTGAGAGTGCACCTGGAGCTGCTCCAGTTGATGTATGATAACATCCTCATCACTGCCAGCAGCAGCAGCAGCAGCAGTGTCATCATCGGTTGCTGCTGCGTCATACGTTGCATCAACTCGTGCTGCATTGTCTCTCATCCTCAGCAGTGTATCAAATACTTCTGACATATCTTGTTTCACTGCTGCTAGATACACCCGTTCATCTTCTGCTGCACTGTGTGCTGCTGCCAGTTGTTCAGACACTGCTGCTGCCAGCTGATGTAAGTCAGCTGACCGGGCAGCAGCAGCAGCCTTCACCTGCGGTTCAACACACAGACAGCAGCAGCATACATAAGCTACCATCAAGTACATCAACACCTTGCCCAAGGGCCGTATGGCCGGAGTGGGTTACTTTGTTTGTTTGCAACACCTTGGCGCTTGAATATTGCAACACTAAGTGGTTTCACAGTCTTCACTTTTGAAGCATACAATCAGCTCAGTCAGCGGAACAGCATCAAGTT
>LWCB01000633.1:0-11768 GCA_001630525.1 Coelastrella sp. M60 | reverse complement strand
TGTTCTGTTCTGAGAATAATTCTCCTGCATATGAAGACACAATGGGTCTCTACTCACACAAGAGCTTTGTATTACTTTACAAAGAAAGTCAATATGAGTAAGCATCACATAATGGTTGCAGCTTTGCCGAAATTTGCACCGAATCATGCTGTGTATTGATTCTGTAAGCTGTGGAATCTGTTCACGCAGGTACCGGCTAGGGTTTATTCAGCCGCCTGCAGAACCCTTAGCAGCAGATGGGACTCCTGAGTGGATAGAGCTGAAACCCAGGTGGCCACTAACTAGCCACAAACATGCGAGGAGCACGCCACAGACCATCAGCATGAAGAAACCTGACAAGCTGGCTGTTAGTTTGACTGATGTGACGCAGCAAGAGCTGGCTAGGCGTCAGCAGCAAGGAGTAGCAACAGCAGAAGCAGCAGTAGGTGGTGACGGTGACGGTGATGCCGCAGCCGCTACGGTAGTATCTCAGGCAGCAGTAGGGGCGAGCTGATGTGTGGAGGTTGTTTTGCTTTGAGAGTTGACAGAAGCAATGGCTCCCGCTGCTCAGCTGGGCTATCGAAACAAGCCCACTGCCTTGACCAGCAGCTTGTTGCTGTGTGGTGCAGGTAGGAACCTATTATATTGCAGATGATAGCAGCTGTCCCTGTTTGCTGTGTGTAGTATGACGGTGTAGTAGGATGGAACAGGTGATTACTGCGCATGCGGCCACAGCGCAAGTCATCCATCGTGTGTGCTTAAAGTATGTACACGGCATGGGCCAATGTGGCACTCCGGCTAAGTTACTTGAGCAACAGTGCAGGTCTCAGTGAGCTCAAATAAGGTTTAAACCTCAGTATTCCTTCTTAGTGGCTAGGGAACTACGTAGTACACCTGGTAAGATTGGGTTTGGTGGTGTGCGGCATCTGCACTAAGTCTGGTCCAACTGGGTGCCTGGTCATCTGTCGGACGGAGCTAATTGGAGTAGCTATCGAAATACCCACTCCGGTCAGGGCCCTTGGGGAAAGTGAGATCTCGAGAGCCACAGTAGCCGCACGTAGACAGTTCCTTGTTGGGAGTACTGATGAATGTCTGAGGGCAGGTCTGCATTGAGACGTGATATACGCGTCATCTACATCGGTTCATGAACAGGTTAACAGCACAATTTCCCATATCTCTTGGCGACTGGCCCTACGTGAAGCATTCGAGGGACTCGCCGGGAAGCTGCAGCTGTTTGACGATGAAGCCGGTCAAAAGGCTGGTCGTCACTTGTTGGTAACAATTTTTGCTGTCTGGCCTCGTGTGGTTACATGCCACGGCGAGCTCAAAGCAATCGAGGCGTCGAAAGGACACTTGCGACCATCCAAGCAGCGGCAAGCTGTACGAGCTCCAAGGAACGGTTGAAACTCTTGCGACAACCTTGAGTCCCGCAAAGGTCAGCTGGAACTTAAACTGGATGATATGGCGTGCAACATGACTTTCATATTCATATGCGGATGAGTCATGGTCTCCAAACTTCGTTATGACGGGCTGCTTGACCCAGGTCGGTGAGTAGTCCGACATGACGCCTCTGCACGTTACCGCAGCGACCATTGCCTTCAGTCTGCTGACCCTACTGGTACTTCTACCTTTTGAGCCATCGTTAGCTTCGGGTGTGCGCTCCGTTCCAATCAAACCCTATCTGCAGCCGCTGGGTGGTGTGCAGTCCCTCAGTCCAGCAGGTGATGGTTAGAGCTCGTGTCGACTTGTACCGAATAACGGACCGTTGTGTTCTACCAAGGTTGCTCGCTGCTGCGCGAGTTAGAGACATAACCTGAAAGCAATTGCCTGCAGCACCGGCATTTATACCAGGCACCAGTTGACAGGTTGCTGCCGGCTGGTACTGTAGTCTTAACCGAACTGTCTTAAAGAGCCAGAGCTCGACTAGCATAGGGGCTTAGATTTCATCGTTCATTCCCTGCAGGACAGGATGCAGGACCCTTTGTGCTGGTCAACACCCTTACCGGCTTATGTATCCAGCCCAAGGAAGGACTCACAGCACTCGCCACCAGCAACAGGAAACCATCAGAGCCTGCCCAACTACTGCTGCTGCAGGACAGCTGCTCAAGCAACTCATCTCACACGCAGTTTCTGTTAACTGCTAGTGGCCAGTTAAAGCACGTCAGCTCGGGACAGTGCATGGCTCCTGTATCTCCTGTAGAAGTTGCCAACAGTAGTCCTGCAGTAGTCCTTAAAGACTGCAATAGTACTCAGCACAGCAAAGACTTTAACCTTACTCAGTGGTTTTTGACCTCTGGTGCTGGCTTACAGCACAAGCAGAGTGGACTATGCCTGCATCCCGAGGGAGGGACTCCAAAGCCCAGCATACATCTACACTTGTATAAGGGATGTGACCAAGATCGCCTGGAGTTCATGCCTATTCCCCCGCACCAGGTTGCAGCAAGCTTGACGCCTCCATCAGAACACCATTTGGAGGTTAAGATAGGCAGGTGGGCCTTTGTAGTCAACTCAGAACAGGTCTGGCGACGATATTGAGACTGTTTGTGTCTTGCTACAACAGTTACAACACACAGCCATATAATTTTTACGTAATCATGTATACATCCACTCCATGAATTCAAGCCTGGGCTGCACTGAGTCACACCCTTGAGTTTATGTTTGCAGGAAACAAACAGTAGAGCCAGCGCCACTCTGCTGCACAGCCAAGACATGCATCCTCAGAAAGGGCAGGCCATTCAGGCATGCGTTTGTTACCCTGATCCGCAGCAGCAGCTACCTTCCAGCTCTGAAGGGCCTTATATGCAGCTTAGCAAAGAGCAATCCACACTCACATCTCATCATCATAGCACCAGAAAGCGACTCAGAGCGTTTCACAGCAACTGAGTTGGAGTACTTGAGAAATGATGCCAGTGTACCCGGGCTGTCTGTTGAGTACAAGATAGTTCAAAATGTGGAGATGCCAAACTATCTGGACCCGAGGTATCATCTGAACTGGATCAAGCTGCAAGCTTGGAACCTCACGGACTGGGATGCTCTTATCATGGTGGGTCAGGTTGGTGGTTAAGTTTACCCTATATGTATCAAGCCAAAGGCCTCCCTAGTAGTACCAAATGTCCCAAGAAGCCTTGTTGCACTGCATCGGATGCAGCTCAATTCCATATGGATGTCTGCAGTTCTAAATATCTGTCCGTTCAAAAGTTGGCAACTTGCTGAAGTAGTGGCCAGAGTTTGAACGCACAGATATCTTGTACTGCAGTTCTAGAAGTACTTAAGCTCCCTGCAGTGACCATCGAGTCCGTGGCAACTATGTTACACTTGTACTGTGGCTAATGAGCAAGGCAGCATTGGCAGCATTAACCTTGAAAGCAAGGCATGGATTGGACTCTGTATTAAGTTGATGATATCGTGTACTGTCAACTGCAGCTTGATGCAGATATGGCAGTTGTTGCTGACCTCAAGCACCTGTTCCACCTCCCTCACCACTTTGCTGTTGTGCCCTACCAAGCCACTCAGAAGTACAACTACAACTCTGGCGGTTTCATATTCCTGAGGCCCTGTAAGGCCGTCTTTGACCACATGGTGGAGCTGCTGATGAAGTATCGGGGGCTGCAGTACCGTTATGCATTGTGAGTGTCACTTTTTACTGTTGCTGGGGTGCTTGGGCGTAGTGTAGAACTGTCTTCAGCCAACCTGGACTCCGCTGGCCCAATTTGTGACCAGTGCAACGTGCATTGCTTTCCAGCTGGGCGAGCATTGCTGTGTTGAACACTTCCTACCATCTGCAACTGTCAACAGCAGCTCCTGATGCTTCTACCCTAAGGGAAACTAATAGTTTCAGACAACATGTCAATGCCAAAAGGTGTGAGAACTCTCAAAGTCTGACTGCTGTATGTTTGCTGTTTATCCTTCTTGTGCTTCAGTGCCGAGCAGAGCTTCCTCCGCTGGTACTTCTTCTATGATGCCTTTAACTTGCCACTGCAGTACAACGCCAATGCACACTGGAACCGCGACCTGGGAAGCAAAGGCACAGTCACTGGGCTGCAACCAATTGTTATCCACTTTGTAGATCAAAAGCCTTGGAAAGTGCCTGAGAGTGACGCTCTGTTCAAGTACGCTAACCCGTGCTTGAGCAGCTTTCCTGTATCAGCAGATAATCAGCCAGCAGCAAGCAGTGATGACAGCTCAATAGACCTACAGCAAGCAGCTTATCCGGATGATGATGATAAGGATGAAGTCGATTCACCAGAACAGCATGTAAAACCACAGCACCGACATGCCAGGCGAAGAAAAAGACGTAGAAGGCGTCAGTTGGTGAGACCGGATTGATGGACGGCATTGGTATGCCATATTGGGTTGCATAGCAGGGTCCTATTAGTAGTGACTGACTGTCCGATAGGGTGATTGCGTTCAGTAGTGGTAACTGTGCAAGTGGGGTTGGCCTTGGCTTGGACAGAATTCTTGCACGCTTTGTATTTCAGGAACTTTGCTCAGCATGTTACGAATGGGTGGTGCTACTTCACTAGTGTCCCACTTGAACTTTGCACAAACATCAACATCAGTAGATGAAATCTATACCAACTCTAGTCACAGCACAATCCTCAGGATGCACACTCAGATGTAGAGCACTGCAATCTGCCCTCATCTTCTCTACGGTAGCCTGCGTCAACAATATTGGAGCAGCATATGCTGCACCCTGCGTGGTACGCATAAACAAAGAACTGCGAAAGCACGGCATAGCAGTGCTGATACCTACTTGATTGACTATCCACTACACTGCAGCCTTCTTAATGAGTGTGAAGATCATACCCCCAAGCTCAGCAGCCGTTTATGCGTCATTATCTGACATTAAAATGAATCACTAGGACCCAACAAAAACAGTGCCCCCCCCCTTTCAGGCCGCAACAATCAACGCATGCGTCTGTGTGACGACCAACAGAAGCAAGCACAAAGGCCTTATGTAATAGTACATATAAATATATATGTTGAGGCACATCGCGCTGACCATCGACTTTGAAAGCCTTTAGTCTTTGCTGCGGGCCAGCTGCAATAGTACACAGCAACCAGAGGTTGTTATCATATCACTGGCACATGACATGCGTTCTGGCGGTTCCTGTACATGTATGCAATTCAGATAACCAGCCCTAGTTGTGGCATACCAGCCTGACCTTGCAGTCCCCAACGGGAGCACAGCATATGTTCCTTTTTCATAAGACACACCAAATGCGTTGCAAAGGACAGCACGCGTGTGCAATCAACAAAGTTTATGTCACATAGCATCTAGTGAGGACAACAGCATCAGCCATGATGGTGTATGCAATGAACATCATGCAATTATTGTAAAATGCAGCCCAATGGATGATACCAGTCAAAGTCTTGAGTCAACGCCCCATGTTGAACCCCGTAAACACTTGTGCTGACAGTATAGAACCAGGCTGCAACAGTTGCCAAGAGTTGGAGGCTTAACAGTTGTATACACATAAGGATACCAAGTGCCGATGCAGTGTACAAGAAGGGGATTCGCATTTAGCTTGCAGTGCCTGCTCAGAGGTGATAAGCAAGCAGCAGGTGTGCATGCTCATAGCCCGCCTCCCATGCATCAACACAGTTGACCACATGAAGCATGGTTTCTGATTAAGGTGAACAGCAACGATATGATCAAAGTCATGATTTAATAACATGGACTATGGCTTGAACTTCAGCTGAGCTACTGACAGCCATGCAGACATGCATTCAGCGTCTTGCTGCACCAAGCACTTTGCACTTACATGATTCTAATGCTGCATATTCAGTGACTAAACCCCTGAACAATCACTTTGGCTGCCTGGCAACTGCAACCTTGCTCAGACGGCGCTCACTGCCACAGGGTTATTCACAGAAGCTGCTTCCTGCTCTTCATGTTGCTTGTCCAGTTGAGCCAGGTTCTCAGCGGACAAGCGTGCTGACCCACTACGCAGCAATGAGCTGGGTTCATCCACATATGCTGCTTGATCATCAAGAACCCTGTTAGGCCTTGTACTAGCGGCCTTTGGCGTAGCAAAACTGTGCTTGCTGCTGACACTGGCACTTGCTCTGCTTGAGCTGCCTGATCTTGCAACATTCCTGATTGCTGGCTCTGTGATCTGTTGATGATCATGATGATCAAGATCTGCTCTGGCTAAGCTTGCTGCGGCAGCGGCTGCGGCAGCGGCGGCAGCTGCAGCTGCTTGCACTTCACGCTGCTCAGATGCAGTGAGCTGCATCCAATGTGTATAGGTTGACCAATCTCCTGGAACACCATATTCAGCTGCACCTAGATCCTGAAGATCAAGTGCTGCTAGAGCGTGATGATCAGCTACATCTTGATGATCGGCCCCATCATGATCTGTGACATTATGCTTCCTTGCATGCTCAGGAGACTTGTGATCAACATTATCATCACTGGCTGTCTGATAAATGTCTTCGTATTCTCTGATCTCGGGAAAGACCCCATAAGGGGCATCTGCCACCGGGGACCTGCCATATCTTGGAGTGCTGAACCCATTCTGGGGTTTCAGTAAGTTGTGTGAATACCTTGGGCTTTGGATCTCACGTGCTTTGTCCCTGCTGGATGCACGTCTGGATCCGCTTGATGTCGTGTGTGATGAGCTGCGCCGGACTCTGCCCTGTTGTTTGTTGTGATGATGCTGATCCTGATCATCTGGATCGTCAGCACCAGCTGCAAATCCCTTTGCTCGGGTGGAACTGCGCTGCTGGTGCAGGTGATCCTTTGAGTGCTTGCTGCTGTGCCTACTGCTGCTCTCACTGCTTGTCTTTCCTGATCTCCTGTGCTGATCGCAAGCACAAACCTGATCCTGATCACAAGCACCAACCAGATCATGATGATCAGATCCACCCCGTGGAGTTCTGAGTGGATCAGGCTGGCTGCTGGCATTGCTGCTGACCTTACTGCTAGGTTTTAAGCTGGTACTTTTCTTGTTATGAGATCCTGATGAAGGTCGTGGGGTGGCTGGTGCACTGTGTCCATTGCTGTGCCTCCTGCTGCGGCTTCCTGATGTCGCTGCATCATCCTTTGCATC
Organism: Coelastrella sp. M60; assembly: GCA_001630525.1. Taxonomy (NCBI): domain Eukaryota; kingdom Viridiplantae; phylum Chlorophyta; class Chlorophyceae; order Sphaeropleales; family Scenedesmaceae; genus Coelastrella; species Coelastrella sp. M60. The sequence goes on along the minus strand of LWCB01000633.1, from coordinate 4,734 downwards.
TTTTTGATTATCATCTTCTGCGGCCTGCTTGCAGAAGCACCTGCGGTACCACGTCATTATCCGCTTCCGCTGCCACAGCAGGATAATAATGGCAAGGAAAGCAACAACGGCCAGTGTCCCTTGCCAGATCGCATTTCGGTGCAGTGCTAACTTGGCTTCATTGTCCTTAATTGCCTGCTCCACTTCTGTTAGGCTTCCTGAATCAGTGGCTGGTGGGCTCTCAGGCGCTGACGGAGCTTCTTGCGGTAATAGGCTAACAAAGCTTGGGGTGACCTCAATACTGCTGCCATCAACTGGTATGCCTAACCCTCTCAGTTGAGCACAGTACTCTGTGGTACAGTCACTGCTGCTGCTGCTGACACTAATTGCAGCACGCGATGCAGGAGGTGTCTCTGCCAAACGGTACCACACAAGCTGCGGTCTATTGGCCAAGGCGTACAGGGACACCTCAATGCCTGACTGCTGCTGCGGCTGCTGCGGCTGTTGTTGCAGATGACGTGTGTAGGACAGTGTATTGCGTTTTCTCACCGGTTGCAGCAATAGCAGACGGCGGCCACGAATCAGCTGCTGTTGCTGCTGCTGCTGCTGCTGTTCTGACACTACTAGTTTCCAACCATCTGCATTGGTGCCGGAGACTGCTGCTGTGGTGTCTATCACAATTGTCTTCATGATGCTGGTGAACCCTTCTGTTGTGATGCCTACAGCACAATCAATAATAATAAAGCAAAAAATGCTTTGACTGCAAATGTTGAGGACTCATGAGGACATATTCTGTTTCTGTAAGCCCACGTCATGGCGTTGGCTGTGCCAGGGCTTATCTGAGTATGAGCATTTCAGACCTTTTTCAGGTTGCAGCTGCATGCACTCAGAGCTGCTATACTTGCGCCCAAACAGATTCAACAGAGCTCTCAAGATGTCCTGCACCGACTCAACACTGTTACTAAATTTAGTGAATGTTGCGGCAAGTAACAAGCTGGTACTTGCACACATACAATTCACCCGGTGGGATGAGGGACGTCTGAGTGAATACTGATGGTTTCCAAATGACATCGTTCCTGCCTGGGTTAAGCTTCATAATGAGTATCAGTTACCCGTACCTTCTAGCTGCATCACAACCTCGATAATTTGAGCACTTTGCCCCTGCTGCAGCAGCACATCAGGGATCTGTTCACCTCCCCTGGGATCAGCAGGAACTACTGCTTGTTCTGGAGCGTCAGAAGCTGGTGTGCCTGTATTGGGGCTGGGAGTGCCTGTGCTGGGACTTGAAGTACCTGAACTGGCACCAGAGGTCGCTGCATTGGCACCTGTGTTGCTGCTTGAAGAGGTTCCAGGTTGTGGGGTTATGGCGACGCTGGGGTCTGCACTCTGAGGGGAGCCTGGACCAGATGGTGGTGATGCTGGTTGCTGTTGCAGTATAGCTCGAGGCAGGGATGTGGCCGAAAGCTTCAGCTTGCCGTCAGAATTCCTGAATGAGGCTTTCTGAGTATGATGCAGTCCAGAGGCACGCCAAATTGATGCCTGTCGCTGCTCTGCATCACGCTGCGTCGACCCAGCTGAGACCTTGAAGAAGACTACATGCACGACTAGCACCGTCCAAATGAGTCTACCAATTGTATTTTTGAATTTAAGACTGCTGCGTTTTTTGCAGAGCAAGGGGAACATTCGTTCCGCTTCGAGGTTGGTAAATGATGTTGCTGATCCACTGCTAAGCAGAGTGTGCATAGATCACATAACGTATATCTGCAGTGCAGGTGTGATCTATGGTAAAAGCAAGCGCAGCACTGTCTTCGGAGGGCCACTGGCAGGTACGCAGCCTCTGTCGAACTCTTACAGCTGTACACGGAAATAGACGATGTCACTGCCAGTCAAGCTCCGTTTATGTGCAAGTATACAAACAATTTGCTTTTGCATACTTTTCCTGTTTCACGCAGTGTGTGATAACCGCGCGCACACCACTGACTACGTGACCGGATTCGGAGAATCAGCGCGCTGCGCAACCCTCGCGTGCAAACACATAAAACAAACAACTACTATGCACAGACTGTCGGAACTGGTCGAGTCTGTGCCAAACGCCGGGCTTTGCGACCCCGTCTAACCACATAAGCGGCGTTCGTACGGGCCGAGGGTAGGTCAGTTTCTTGCCATCTCTCGTAGCATACTAAGTCAATCAACTGCGTTCTTAGGAAATGGCTATGTGTCCAAATAGTAAATGCCTCGTCAGCCAGTATGTTGTTTGGAACGGCACGGCTGACCAGCAGTACCTTACGTGCAGACTCCGTATTTGCAATTGCACGCCTGAGAATAACTGTTAGCCAAGCCGGCGGCCGTTGCAACTCAACTGAAAGTATTGCATTTCAGATCCTGACCATCACTGCCACCACATTCTATGTTGGACTAGGAACCCCTGGCATGCAGTACTTCAGCAAGTTGCAACGTCAACGTTAACCGATGTTTGACACAACTGCCAGTGAAGTAATCGTCAGTTCAGTGATGAGCGCTATCACAAATAGACAGGAGACCGAGCCCACTGCGCAGCGGCTGCATTAGACACTTCAGAAGGAAAATCTGAACTGCTCGCAGAATGATAAAAGAACAACCGAGCTATCAGCATGTATCAGAGTAATATGCTGCCAGCAGATACGGTTACTGGCAGTGCTCCCGCGAACTTCAGCAAACATATATACGGCACACCCTGACGGGCCATAAACAGCAAAAGACAGCAATCAGCTGTTATGCATCAAACCGATTCCCACGTTCCAGCAGACTTTGCAGCAGTGATGAGGAGCCAAACATATCTTCATCAGCCAGCATTGCAGTCACTTTGCTGTGCAGCACGAGCCAACTCTTTTATAAGATTGGAGATAAGTACTACCCAGGCTGGAGCTTGTTGACGCAACTTGCAACCAGCACTGCTGGTTTGGCAAAGCTTGCTGTGCTACAACTGCAACAATTCAGTAGCAGACTCCTTGCAGGCGACTTTTAAGGTGCGTTGTGATGCAGAAGCCTGGCCTGCAGAACGCAGTTGCTGTGCAAGCAACACTACTGCAAGCAGCAGCAGCAGTCACCAGTAGTACTTCTTGTACTCCAATCATTTACGGCATTGTACTCATGATCATAAGATGAGCTTGTTGCTGATATGCAACCAAGAACAAACAAACTCAGGCATACCTGCACAGGCACCTGCAGGCATACTATGCATACTATGGCATTATGCAAGCTGGATGCTACATGACGTGTTATGCATGCCGCAGTGACAGTCAAAGCCAGCCTGGCTGATGTTGCTTATTACATCTGTTTCATGCTGCCAAAAGGATGTAATAACAACATCCACAATGGTAAACACAGGATAATCCACGCAGAATGATCTGTCAGCAAACTCTGTAGGAAGTATACACTGGCTCCACTGCTGTGGCCATAGATTATGGGGAGGCCAACAACACAGCTAGACAGACCCAGTACTGCTGTGGTTCATGTACAAGGTGCCAGTGAGAGGACAATAGGCATAACCAGGTCAATAATGATTGCGCAATCAAGCACTCTACAGAAGCACAGACCGCTTGCAAACATGGACCTCAGCTGACCTGGTTGATACCCCAACACGCAATATTGGTCAGTATTAACACAGGTCAGTATTAATACTGACCTGTGTACATACAAACATTAGTGCCATGACAGTTGCAATATATTCATGCCAATTATGATCAGCACCTAAAAAGAGCCAGGGCAGGGCCGGGCTGAGTAGACTCCTTTATGTTGTGCTGGTGCAGAATATGAAAGCTGACCAATCCGTATAAGCTGCTGTGCTGACCACAATGCTACAGGCAGAGGTGAAAACTTGCCCTGTTTATACTGACAGGCCTGATACAGAAAGGCACAGTGCTGGTCACTTGCTGTGCTAGACCATTTGGTATTGCCATACAAAGACACACTGCCCCATTCGTATATACACATTACATGGACAAACTGTTCAAGTCCTTCAATAGCATCAGCAGGGTTGTAGCTGTAGCTGAAAGAAGGTAGCCAGACCAGGAACACCAGCAGATGCGCTGCCGCAGGTCTGGTTGCTAGGGCCGCTGAGCCAACACAGATAGTGCCTTGATCACCACGGTACCCCACCCATTGCTACCCGGAGCAATGGTGGCCTAAACATGCCTTTGGAGATGCGGCAGATATGGGCTGCTGCCATCTGGTGCTGCTTCCACACCGACAGACGATGCCCACAGGTACTATGGCACGCTACGTCCCGTCTTGTTGCCATGTCGGGTGGTTGCTTGTCTGCAATATCGCCCACACCTATGCTGTGCATTTCACCATCAAGTCCATACACCTCAAAGCCATTGCGGTGCAAGATCTCCTGAAGCTTGCGTTGATCATCTTGATCCTCTGTGATATGCTGAGCCATCAATACACCAGACAGTTGCTTGCCCACAAATGGCTGCAGTGAGCTTGGGGGAAAGCTTTCTGCACTGCAAACAGCAAAGCAAAGGAAGTGTGAATCCAACTTGCAAGCTGCCCGGCAGCTTGCCAATGGCACAAGTTCATTCAAAAGTGCAAGTGGGTATCAGACTGCTGAAGAACAGTTGGACAATCTGTTTGGGCCCAACGCCATACAGCTCAGCACAACATACTTGGTGGTTTACTTCATAGCACAGAAAAGTTTGAGCAACGGAGCCCGATTAGTGCAGGTTGAACTGGTTATTCAACAAGCTCAAGGCCCCAAGTGCCTTTCTTGTC